>BGPR01042860.1:0-13118 GCA_013235015.1 Araneus ventricosus
AGTTACCGATTTAAGGTACTATGAAAGATGGGTGAATGATCAAGAAGGTGAAATAAGTTAGTTACCGATTTAAGGCAAAATAAAAGTTGACTGAATGATCAAGAAAGTGACATAAGTTAGTTACCGATTTCAGACGCAATGAATGCTGACTGAATGATCAAGAAGGCGATAATCTTCTATAAAAAAAAGTCAACACAAAAATTTGTTCTCCTAACCTTCATTCAAATGAGTATTGTTGAATAGCGTCCAGTGTATAAAATATCTTACAAAAAGAAAATTTACATAATTTAAGAAAAATTTTCTTCACGGCACGAACTATGATTGCTTCCATTTTTTTCAGCCTGAATTTAAAACAATATTCAATACCTCAATCTAGAAACAAAAGCCTTTGTTTGAATTTGGAAGCGAAATACGTATCACAACCAATATTTACGTCTGCTTTCTCTTTCAAATAACCATTTTGGTTATTGTTCTATTCTTTTAATATATAAATGCGGCGAATAGAAAAAGATAAATTATATACGAATTTTATTCGCACAATTCGTAGCCAATATTTTTCTACCGCTATTCGTAGACAATAATTTCATATTCATAAACTAAACATAACTTGCATACTAAACAGAAATTAAAAGAAAAACTCAAAATAATTTAGAACATAAGGAGTTTTATCACTTTTTTCACAGAAATTAAGGAAACCTACACAATACGCTCAGACTGTGTCACAAACCATCTTTGTGCAAGTATGTTTCCAACTAACAGTAAAACAGTTTTTAAATAGCATTTCGTGAATTGGCATTTTTTTCTGGTTGACTCTACAATAGGCTTTTGTATGAAAGGCTTCTCAATTATAGCACATTACGCCAATTTCTAAGTACACGAAAAGGAAGCAAGCTACAAGTATCTAATGACAATCAAACAATTGTTTTAGGAATGAAAAATTCGAATAATCGTTTGCAACAATCAGGAAGACCACACAAAAGATCCATTGTCGTGGTTTCCGTAACTTGATTTTTATTCTAACTGTATTATTCTAACCGTAACTGCAAGAAAAGAAATATTTTTACCGATTCTTTTCGAATCCCAGCTAAGAACAATTCCGGTTTGGACTTATTATCATTTCGGTTGTCTAATTCGAATTTTGTATCATAGTTTTTTAATGGAAATTTCTATTGATCATAACCAGTTTTCTTATTTTTATTCGACAAGAGCTAGTTATTGATTGTTTCCTGACTCAATTTCGATAAATTATTCAGAGGAAAATTAATTCTAGGGGAAAAGGAATTGAGGAAATGTTCTTTAGAGTGAAAGGAAGCTAATTATATATTTAATAATAGGAATATAAAAAAATTCAGGAAATGAGAAGGTGATTCTTCGAGAATTTATCTTTTCCTTTCAAGTTTTGAATAAAAGGATTAACTAAGGGGTGCGAACATTTAACAATGAGATGCAAAATGGCCGTAAAAGCAGTAAGAGATGAATTTTTCCAGTTTTGTTACCGTTTAAGTGCGAATTCAAGTTACTATTTCATGAAATAATTAATCATTAATTCATGTAATTAATTGTTAATTCCATGCATTAATTAGTTATCCTATTTAATAACTACTTATTCTATAACTTAACTAATGTTAGACCGTTCCATTGTAGATTAAAAACACAATGTTTTTCAAAGGTAAGCAAATTCACTTTCATATCTATACTTATAAAAGGCAATGTTTGTGTGTGTGTGTGTGTGTGTGTTTGTCTGCGATGTCCAGACGAATCTATCGCACTTACAGCCATGAAATTTGGCACACAGGTAGTCGTAATGGTGACTGAATGCACCTCGAAGCCGAAATTTTAAATTTTAATCTAGAAATTTTTTTATTTAATGTTTTGTGTTGTTTTGGTTGATTTTTCGCACTAATTTCTCAATAGAATAGTTACGAATAAGTTTACGATAAAAATATATACACCATCGAAAGAGCATGCGATTTCCGTTCTAATGAAGTTAGTTTTGAATTTCTAACGCAATTTACTGAATTTTGAGAAATTTTTAAAAAATACCCAGTTTTGGCATGAAGATGTTACTTTTGATTTTAAATTTGTTGCATCCGACTTCCTAATAATACTATTATTTTCAATTTTTTTCAGCTTATAACTAGAACGGTTGTGTCGGATTTAAAACAACAACGGTTAAAATATCTTTTTTAGTTTTTTTAAAATTAATTTTTTCCTGGTAGTTGAACGATATGTTTCCTCTAGCGAAGCTTCCGCCCACGACAGTCTCCGGAACGTTGCGGGCAATTTCATTGGCTGAAGGGCCAGGGTGACGTCATTACTTTAGCGTTCTGCGAGGAGATGATGTATTTACCCATGACTTCGATTATTATTTTTAAGCGTATCTTAACTTATTTCTTTGGCTTTCATACTTTGCTCGCGGTGTAATAAATATCACATTGTAATTTTTTAACATTATTTGGATTTAACGGTACTCGGTCGAGAGGAAAAGGAGGCGGACCAACTCAATAATATATATATATTTCTGTTTCGATTTAGTTTTTAAAACTTTCATTTATGCAATTGTATGTGGGCTTTTTTTTATTTTGTTGAAATCCCGATCCCACGGGCAACGCCGTGCGCGTACTGCTAGTTTTAAATATTTAGCACTCAAACGTTTGAAAATTAACGTAATTACGTTTTTTAAGTTCAGTTTCATTGTTACGTTTCTTATGTTAAATTCCATTAATACGACATAAAAGTTTTATATGTTATGTTAATATATTAAGTTTCATTATTACGTTGTTCATGTTGATAAAGGAAACTTAAGAAACATAATTATGAAATTTAACTAATTCAACGTATTTTTGATATTTAATTAATTCAATGTAGTTAGTTATTCAATGAAATAACTAGTTATTCTTCATGTTAAATAAAGATAGACAGTTAGATTGTAAAATAAGAATATAATTTTTCTCACTGGTAAGCAAAGTCAACTTAATATTTTAAATATTTTGTACTTAAAATAAGAAATTTAATTAAATTTAGCGTAATAACGTTCCTTACGTTGATTTTTGTTGTCGCATTTCTTATAATAAGTTTCATTAAGACAATATAAACGTTATATATGTTATATTAATCAGAAAAATTTCATTGCTACGTTTCTTACGTTGATGTAAGAGATGTCATTATGAAACTTCGTTAAATATAAGTTCCTTACGTTCAAGTGCCAGTGAAGAAACGTTCCAAACGTAAGAAATCGGTAAATAGCAAATATTTGAGGCACATTTTAAAGAAAAATCAATCTTTAATAGTGAATTCCTCATAATTTTTTATTATAAATCATATTTTATAAGCAAAATTCAATATTTGATAATCCTAACACAAGAAACCCTGCCCATCGACGACAGGGTAGATATAAATTGTTTATAAATAAAACACGTGAGTTTATATATAAACAGGACAAACTTTAAGAATCCAATTCTATTATACAAGGTTTAAAATATGGCCACAAGGAAGGAAAATCCATTGAATGCAAAACCTTTGAAATCTATCGACGCATTATCACTAAACGGATCAACCTGGAATATTCAGAAACCTAGCTGCTAAAGGATTGGGGCTGCACTAGTAAGTTTTCGATAAAGTGGGGAAGTTTTTGGCTGGCCGATGTAATGGTTTTTTAAGATATGTTAAGGACTTGGGAGCTGGCCAATTCGAAAGTTGCTGGAGAAAGAAAATTATCCTTTTCCGGAATATTCTGCCGAGTTCCTTTGGGTGCATGGTTCATCGCGTAACATGATTACCAGACAATTTCTATTTATTCTCAGCAAGTTCTAATGATATATTATTTTTTCCAGCAAAAGATAATTTGTTATATGTTCCTCTGAGTAATAAGATATTAAGTTAAACGGAAAATTATTTTAACTACAAAAATTAGTGAACCAGAAATATTATTATTATTTGAAATTTGCGAGAGAAAATTAATTTACAAACCTCGACGAAGTGAACCGCACCAGTTAAAATTCCTGGTTCATTGAATAACAAGAAAACCTATACAAAGAAATTGAAAACGATGCTTTGATTTTTGTTACAAGGCCTGGTGATAATATCTCGGCTTCGGGATAGGAGGGTTCCAGGTTCGAAACTCGATTCTATCAACAATCCGCTGCTGTGCCAGGTGTAAGTTTAATTCGGGGATTAAATGCCGTATCATTAGTTTCCCTTGGAAATTGGACGCTCAGGAGTTGTCCTCATCAACTGAGTGCGGTTGAAAATTATGAGGTCAGTTCCAAAATAACCTTCATATTTTTTCAAATGTGAAGTTCATAGAAATTAACTATTCTTCGCTTCAGAAAACCACGCCTATCACTTTTAGCACGATTTTACTCCTCTGACGGGTGATACGCAGTGAGAAATAAAAGTGATTTTTAAATACCCAAACATAAATCTCCATACATATAAAAAATAATTTGAAATCTTTTTAAAACCTTCTAAATTTACAGCAAATCAATAAATGAAAATAAAAAGCTTCTATACATTGCTTAGTAAAAAGTAATTATATCTTCCCATATCCTTCATTTCACCTTAATTTTGGTGAACTCAATGTTGACTGGCGTACGCGCAGAAGCATGGAGGGTTTCTGTTTCTGAAAAAGGGCAGTAAACTAGATTTCGGTCACGAAAAAAATAACTGTAGTAAATTTCTTTTTATTATTATTATTATTATTATATTGATGATTTCAAATGTTTACAATTTCCTTTTAAATAATGAATAATGATATGATTAAACTATTGTTACAAAACTATAAATTCGTTCCCTGAGATGCTAATCTTGGCGACAAACTTGGCGACTTGGCGATAAATTTGGCGACCTTGGCGACAAATTTGGCGACCATTTTGGCGACTTGGCGACAAAGTTGGCGACTTTGGCGACAAGTGGAATTCTCTAGAAGGACCTCGAACTTTCAACATATTTCTACTGATTTCATGTACTTTCTAGAGATTATGTCACTTCCTGTGTAATGAAGTCACTTCCTGTTGAAAAGTATAAAAGGCAAGCTCTCAAGCCAAGAAGGAGTCAGTTGGATTTTGATCAGCAAGCAAGCTGGTGAGCTAATAAGAAACCTTTGAGCGCTGTATTGAGATTTAATGATAATCTCTGTTGTGAATTCTTACTAGTGCTGTGTAATATTTGTGCTACGTTTCTTTTCCTAGAATATTTGTAAAAATAAAGAGCTTTATTTTTGTAATCCTGCTTATTGGACTGCATTCACGTACACTCACAAGACGAATTTGTCACACTATTATGAATGCAATAGCAAACAGTTTTTTTTATCAAATTCAGCTATAATGAAAAGGAATATATGAAATAACATGTTGTACTCTTTAAATTATTCATTATATCCCAAGGATTGCTGTATCAAACATCGTATTAAAATTAATGCGTTCCTGGCGAGAGGCAGAATCTGCCCCAGAGTTAGAGAAAGCACTTTAATAATTATAAGACACTGGATAATATGAAGGGCAATTGAGAATTTCTGCTCGTGTTTAAACGAAAGGCATTCAACTGAGAAATTTGACTGCTGCTAATGATATGAATTATATTCAAATTGATTTTTCTTAACTTGAATAGCGCAAAAGGTATCGAAGTTTTTAGAATTCAAGAAAAAGAGATTTTTCTGATCAGCAGAAAATTAAACTCAAACACACCATCATTTAATGAAGGGATGCGTTTAAGAAACGAATGTAAGTCATTTTGTGAATCTTTTTTTGAGGGACTTTTAATCTTGATCATAGGAAACACGTTTTGAGAATGAGACCGGGCTTTTTTCAAAGCACAAATAAAAATATAATTTCAAACAAGCTTTATAATTAAGTAACAAACCTCGACAGAGAATGAACTCCACAATTGAAAATTCCTGATAATCGAATAGCAAAAAGAAAGAAAAC
Organism: Araneus ventricosus; assembly: GCA_013235015.1. Classification (NCBI taxonomy): domain Eukaryota; kingdom Metazoa; phylum Arthropoda; class Arachnida; order Araneae; family Araneidae; genus Araneus; species Araneus ventricosus. The sequence goes on from BGPR01042860.1 coordinate 5,925, forward strand.
TATACAACAAAATTGAAACAATGCTTTGAGTTTTATTACAAGGCCTGGTGGTAATATCTCGACTTTGGGATAGGAGGATTTCCGATTAAATCTAATAGTCTCTACACAAAATAGTAGGTGAGAGACGTGCGCATACTCAAGGTGTTCAGACTAGCGCAACATAACTTTTATCTCGTGTGTGTGTGTTGGCGCTCTACAGGACAGACCGCTTGACTTGAATCTACGAAATTTGGCACGAATATTCTTTGGAGGGTGGGAATGTGCATCTCGGAGGCGTTTTTTTTTTGAAATTTTAATTAGAACTTTAATTAATTAAAAATTAAGCGAAATTTTTTCGTTTTTCCTTAATAACTTCCATAAATATTACAGGACAAAAATTATTTTTACGCCATTTAAAAGTGCAAAAAATGACTTTTTCAATGATATCAATTAAGTTGCCGTACAATTTTTTCTTTAATTTTAATAACCTTTTAAAAATATTTTTTTGCATGATTTACAACAATACTTTTCATAGTTGCAACGCAATTCAAACCGTTTTCATTGTTTAAATAAGTATTTAATTGCTTGGTTCTCTTTCATTGTTGAAAGCCAAGGGAATATCATAATACATTTTGCTTTCATATTTTATTTCATCAAAAATTTTGTGGAATCTGTAAACCAAGCTCTCTGAAATATTAGGTTTATGAGAAATATATCCAATAAGCTGAATTATTATGGATGCTATGTTTTAATTCTCTTTCAGCATGTTTTAATTCAGCAAACATGCCGCTGGCCATTAAATGTGTTGAGCCATTTTAATGTTGAAATTAAATGCATATTATAGGTATACGAAGAAATATATCTAGTAAGCTGAATGATTATGGATTAGATGTTACATGACATGGTCAGTTACTTGACTCCATTAGGGGCATTTATGTAGACAATGAACAGAAGAGGTTCAAGGCCACTAAAAGAACATGGGTTAAATATCTACTACGATCTGCTTACGCTATTAAGGGAACCATGAATATAAAATGATGCAAGATTCAAATAAAATTACAATCAAGGAGAATAAGCTAGTAGCCAAAGGCGGCTAGTGTTGAATATGTAAGTGTATTACGCAAAATACTCATCAGTAGTGTTTGAAGCTAAATTTTGTTCAACAATATCAATTATATTCGTATCACATTCATGATATTTTAACTGAGAGGCATGATACATTGGGAAGATATCCCTGCACTCTCAACTTGACTCGTCATTGACTAGATATGTCATTTCATATACAGCAATTTATTAACCGAAATGAATTAAAATTAATGAATTTATGAAAAATTTATAAATAAGCAACTTTAATTGCGATGAAACTTTTATTTATGCTAATTAAAAAATAATAATGAACTTTTTTCCCTCTTGGCTGACCTAATGCATGGAAATAATTCTGATGACGAATGAAACATTTTCACAATTGCAGTTTTACAACATATATCTCCCAAGAGATCCTCTCAGGATAAAATCTGAATATTATAACTGCCAAAAAAATCATTCAAAGAAGCAGATACCACACAATAAAATTGACAAAAAATATTCTAGCGAAGTTTCCCTTTTGGTAAATGCAAATTGATTCAACTTAAATTCATATGAAATAATACACAGAGTTCTCTTGCCGGCTTTCAGTGGCGTAGCAAGAGTAAGTGGCGTTAGAGATATAATGTTGATTACCCTCCTTTTTTGTAATATTTGGCTTTAAAAAATGAAATAAATACACTTATATTTCATTTAAGCTAGTAGTTTAAGTAACTTGGCCATCTATACTCATTCTTACCTCACCCATCATTGCTGTCCTGGAGAGGGGAATCTTCCGGCACTGAGAGGCCTCATTAAATTTCGGCACTTGGACAAAAGGCCGCACGAGCAGAATCTTAGAGGTTATTGTTCTGTAATTATTATTATATTGTAGACACAGCTTAGTTTACTTTTTAACGGGACACGGTCCATTCCCCTGTCACCTACACAGATTCAAAAAACTAAACCTACCACTTTGCCCTTGTGGTCGACCAGGTGACGCGGATCACTCCGTTTTTCATTGCCCGCTGACTAAGGAGCATCGTCTTAAAGAACCAGCACTGAATCATCGGGTCGAGTGGTTCAAAAATTTATTGAAAAATAGGGAGTGCATTTTCCGATTTGAAAAGATCTTCAGATTCTGTGGGGACATGTGCAATAGGTTTAATCAGTACTGAGTTTTCGACTTGAATGGATGAGTTTTGGACTTGAATGGAGTGTTCCGGTTTCTGGAAATTTTTTTTATTATGGATGAGTTTTGGACTTGAATGGAGTGTTCCGGTTTCTGGAATTTTTTTTTATTCTTATTTTCTTCAACTTGGTGTCAGTCTAATACTCGGTTAACTGCTCTCGAGTTTTCGACGGTTTTAGGAATTGTTTTCTTTTGAATTGTTATCTTGTCCACTGTAAAATTTTTGTTAGATCTCTTGTGTGCTTTTGTAATGCTTATTGTCTCTCGATTTTTGTTTGTAGCAGTTTGGTTTTAAATGCTATTGATTTTAATTTGGTTATCTTTATTTTTTGTATGTGTTTTGAATGTTAAGCTTTTTGTGCTTTTGCTCTTTGCGTTTTTGCTCTTCATCTTTTTGTGCTGTGTTTTTGCTCTTTATCCCTTTTTTTTAGTTCATTGTTGTAAACGATGATTTTTAAATTGTTCTGCTCACCCCTTGGGGTTCTTTGTAAATAATTTTTTATGTTAATTTTTTTATATATATTTCCCCTCCAGCCTGTGGAAGGCCTTACAACTTCTTGGGTAGGCTCGGCCGGGACGGGTTGTAAATAAATAAATATTGCAGACACAAGTACATTATTTCAAGTCAAATTGTAAAAAACTGGTAAGTCCACATAAAAAACTAAAAAAGGCCGCAGGATCCCCAACCCTGGTATAGTCACAGAAAAATACAGAAATACCATGACGCATAAGAGCTAATGTGCGAATATTCCAGTAAGATAATTCCATTTGATACATTTATGGAAGTACAACTTTCATTTATACAAAGTAGCAGACGTAGAATTTGCTGCGCAATTGTAGAGTAATAAATAAAAGCAGCCGACAATAGCCGAGGTGATGATAGGATAATAGCTGTTTTTCACTCAATAATGTATGCTTTTAGAAAGCTCGACATTTGTACTTATTCGTGACAATTGCTTCAGCGTTTTCTCTCGCGTCACTAATTTGGAGCTATTTTGTAACAATTTCTTCAAGAATTCAAATCTCGTTAGAATGCAATATTGGGAAATGGCTGACGTTAAAATTTAAACTCGGCAATGGCGACAACCTTGAATGAATGAGATTGCTGTTTTCAAAGAGATTCCGAAATGCGATTCCATATACAAGAAATGCGAGTTTAAATTTTATCATTCACGTTCTGAATTTCATACAGTGTTATTTCTATCTATGTTTTTCTCATTAAAAGTTATCTCTTGTAGAGATCTAGGACAGTGATATTTAATCTTGAGTAATTTACCTAAATAGTGAAGGTTTAACATTAGCGTACATCAGATTTGTATACTTCGAAGAATGTACACAATTTCGCGCATATTTTTTGAAGTTTTAATTTGCATTTAGGATTCTGTGCGGTCTTAGAGATTTGTTGCAAAATCATGTAAAGTGCACATTGAAACTAGAAGGTTGATGCTGAGTTCTTTTCTTCGAAGTCTTTTACTGCAACCTCAGTTTAATTAAACATTTTCCAAGTCACTCCTAAACCTTATTCTAAGCGGCTTCTGAAGCCAAATTTAAAATGCTCTTTAGCTAAATTTTCGAGGTTTGTTTTTACAAGATCCCGTTTTAAGCCGCATTCCGACGGATTGTCTTTCGTCGAATTTGGTCCGCGTTTCGCTTTGTAACCCACCGTGGGAACAGCAAGAATCGTTGTTGCTCGGGGGATTGTGGGGTGGCGCGTAATTTCCTCTTGGTAGTCTGTAAATGATCAGACATCAAAGGCTTGTGAATTGATGGATGGCAAACCTCAGTTACCGTTGCCGAGAGATTTGCCAAGCCACGCGCCGTAAAAACGGAGCGATTGGTCGGAATTCCAGCGACCACAGTCCACAAGGACGAACCTCGATCGACTCGGGATTTGCCAAGCCACACGCCTTTGCAACAAGGCTTTACACTCAAGTTGAGGAGAAGTGAATAGGCACTGATACTCAAACGAATATCTAAGTTAGGAAAGGAAGTTGACAAGAAACAACACTTTTAATTTTAGCGTTTTTAACATGAAAGTCGATTTTCGGAATGGGATTCATACATTAATTATCGTAGAGAAGCATTTTCATACCATCAATGGTGATAATGACTGTTTTTTAAAATCACGAGTTTCGCTTTATTTAGCCAATAAGTTCTCGTGCGCTTTTCTCATAAGGCGACTACGATTCTATATCTTCGAAGGTAACTGTCACTTGCCGGTAGTTGGCCAATAATTTTAAGGTGCAATAAAATTTTAAAATTCCAACTGTATTACTTTAAAGTTGGAGCCATTCTCTCAGAAGCCATTCATACCAAACACATATACGTAGGCTTTAAAATAAACCGGCATAATGTGCTTCAAAAAGCCTAACCTAGCATATCTTTTTATACAGAGAGTAGAACTGACTCTACAATAATATCCCGAGATAAAGCTATTTTCTCAAAAATGAACATAAAAATATACTGTTTCAAAAATTAATTATTGCATTCTAAGCAGTGTGTTGTGCAACGGATTACTGTTTGTACGACAAACTATAAGCACTTTAGCATTGTTTTTAACAGCGAATCCGAAATTATAAAAGTGAGCGAGTTCCTAATCGAGCGACGACCAATTTCCACTCATGACGACATATGTTGAAAATATAGATTTTTCAAGTTTTTCGCTCTATTTACGCATGTTGTTAAATTTTTTATTTGTATGCTCGAATAATTATAAAAGCTAATTACCGACTCTTATCAACAATTTTCCATTAAAATGCAATATTAATTTGAATATTACGGAGACTTAATATCAGAGTACGTCAAGACTGTCTTTTAACTGTTTTCTCATTACCAAAAGGGATATTTTGTAAATTAATTATTTTGTACTGTAAAAATGATATTACAATCCAGTAGGTATTATTTGTTTTTATTAATTTTGATAATTTAAATAAACGTGAATATCAGCAAACAGAAAAAAAAAGCAACGTAAGAATTTATTACATACAATACCAACGAAATTTAATGAATTTTCCAATGAAAACTAGAACTGAGTATATGCAGGTGACAGATACTCGTCTAGACTAATATTGAAATTTTATGTCCATTTCTAAGAATGACTGAAGCAATAATTTTTTCCTAACAATTCTAAGTGCCTACAATAAACATTTAAAGAGTTCCAATATTTTCAGTAAGTACTCAACTTTCAACAGAACGGTAATTTATATCATTATGTTTTGATTGATCTCAGTAATAATGTGTTTTCCTCTGGATAATATTTTTACAAAATTAATTATTATTCCCTGAATAGATTTAAGAGACAATATTGTTAAAATAAACTAAAATCCATAAAGTTAATCAGAAAATGTATGGATATATTAATGAAAAGTTAATTACCAATTAATGAAAATATTAATGAACTTATTTTATGAAAATATTAATAAATAATTTGCTCAAAAATTAGAGAGATATTATAAAATATAATTTTGCACTTTAGATTGAAATCAAAAAATTTAAAATGTATAATACAATTCTTATAAAAAAATTGTTTTTATATGGCAAATGCTTTTTTTAAATCATTATTACAAAGATAATCGTTTATTTTACATAATCGCCTGACATTCATGTTTCGTTCTTTATATCTGGAATTGGAAATTTCAGTACAACGGATTTGCGATCGAAGTTATTTATTTTTAATCATTTTACACGAAAAATTTATCTGGAGAGAAAATGCGAAGAAAAGAAAAATATAGAGAAAATTTGCTCTAAAATAAGATTCAAATTTTCTTTTTCAGTTCTTGAATAAATTTTCGAACGAAAATTGAATTAACTTTAATGGCGAGGAACTAGAAAAAAGATTTTTATTCATTGGAAAAAAAATCGTCTGTGTAAAACTTTCATCAATAACTCTTCCCACACGCCTTCTATTGAGTCAACACTCAGAGCACAGATGTTTCAAAAAATGTTTTTTCAGTGTCGAATCCAGGAGGAGGGCTATCTGGCTGCAGCCCCCCACAGAGTTAAGCCAGAAATCTTAATTTTATTTAAAATCACTACAACCGTTTGTTCTTAATTTCTCTTTTTTTTTTTTAAATTATAATAACGTGACAACATTGCTTTCCGGCTTAACATGCTCGAAAATTTTCCTACTTTTCTAGTCATTCCAGTTGTACTTGGTCGAAGACATTTTCTGGCTAGTAACTTAATTGCATTTTTTATTAAATTATATAAAGCATTGTAGTGTTTTATAGTATTCTTATTGTCAGGTAAGTAAAGCCTGTAAAGTTAAAGTGTTTTAGTTTACATAAGCCAAGGGGTTTGAGATTCGTCACGACGATACAAATTTTTGACGACCTCAGCCCCCTCCCCCCCGACCTAAATTCTGGATTCGCCACTGTGTTTTTTAGAAAAAAGCAGTCCATTCTTAAAGAGATTTTGATAAGAATCCTTATGCCATATATTCCGAAGAAGCCTAAACCTTTAAAGATTACACATAACGATATACTTTAAAGTCATGAAATCAATTGTTTGCGGTTCTGGTTTGCTGCCGGATCAAATAAAAGAAATACATACAATAAGACTATATTATTTAACAAAAATTTCAGAACAATTAAAATAGTAGGTACCCTCTCTATTGAATAATTATTATTAATTTATTAATTCTGCATTCAGAAATGATAAATCTGTCAATGACTGACTAGCTGGAAAACCATGTTACCTAACACGAAATGAGTATGCCAGCAATGCCTTCGAAACAGGCTGATTTCATTAAGCGCTCAATTCTTTTTAAAAAGAGGGAAATTACCACTTTTTTTATAATATGTGGCAACACGATACCTATAGTGAGTTATCCCTTCATAGGTGATGATCTTCGTTGTATTATTTTTTTTCATAATTAGATAACTAAATTTTCTCATATTTTTGAAATTCAGTTTCTTCTATAATTCCAGAAATTTCATTTCTCAAATGAATCTAATTTTGAG
>BGPR01042861.1:0-13118 GCA_013235015.1 Araneus ventricosus
AAATTGCTTCGTTCGGATTGCGTATTGCTGGCATTAACATGCCTGTTGTTTACATCTGTGCCGTTATCGAATTCCATTGTGCCAAATCTATACCTGTTCACCAGTTACCGATGAATTTTATCTGAGGAAGTTCTTAAGGCAAATATCTTTTCACCTTCTTACCTTCAATCATGACCACGTTTTCCGTCCAGCGCTTCTATCTTCTGAAGAGTTCTGTTGAGCTGTTATATAACCAGCACCAAAATCTGCCGACTTAGTTAAATACTGTGATCGTCTTGAATCTCGAACGCGGAATTTAATAGCACCGAAAATTTTGTGCAATCGTCAAGGCTTTTATACCTTACATTTCGAAATACCTCATATCTTGCCAGTAAAATTTTCAAAGAGGTTACACTCAAATTTTCCGAATCTTAAATACTATTTTCGCTGTCTATATTTTCTGCTCTGTATGTACCAAATTAATCTATTATATTTTCTTTCAATTATCAATGTAATAAATTGTATATTATTCTCTAAACATCATAAATTTTTTAATTATTTTACACTCACGATGCAATGACGAAAATTAAAATGAACATATTTGGAACACAAAAATAAGATTCATGAAAAAAAACTCCCTACTTTCGTCAGTGCTAGTGTTTAAGATGTAATTTTTTATGAGATATTTTTTTGACTACGGCCAACCTCTAAAGAATGACTTTTAAAATAAAGTAAATTTAAAGTGATGAACATTTGAAATATTCTTTTCATGGCTTTAAGTTCACTCATGAACTTAAAGCTGCGAAAAAACATAAAATTCTCTGAATAGTTCAAACACATCTGACACAAAAGAGAAAATGTTCACCCTTGTTAGCAGGAAACCTTCATTACCCCATTGAAAACTCAACAAAACCTTTTCTCAATTTATTTACTTATTATCTTATGTGATGGATTTAAAAAAATCTGAAAATTTTACTTACACATTAGCAACATTCACTCATTCTAAAAAATTGTGTTAAGAATTATAATTTAAAACTGATTGCTTATAACTCCTTTTATATAAGTATATAACAATTTATATTTTAAATATCTAAGCAGATTAAGAAAATAGTCACTTCTACTACCGATTAAGGAACTTCATCCTTTAGTCAAAATAAATTGAAAACATAATCAGAACATTTTTTAATCAGTAGCATTAAATTCAGCAGCTAGTTCATCACAAATAAAACATATGATAAACATTAAGCAACCATACATTAACTTTTAAGATGATTATCTTGATCAAAATCAAACTCTTCGTCTAGCGTGTCCATAAAATTCGACGAAAATTAATTACTTTCTGCCAGGCTTTTAACGTGATCTCCATTTCGGTTACGCATTCCATTCTGAATGTCCTGCTTAGCTCTCTCTATGAGTACATCTCATACGTTAATCAATTATTCGTGCGTCGTGTCCGGTATTCGAAAATCACACTCTCGGGTCACGGTGTTCCTCTCTACCATTCCGCCTATTGTTTTAAAATGTAAATTCCATACAAGCTGTGGTGGAATACCTTACCATTACGTGAAACCGCAGAAACCATTACAGTCCAGGCGAGACGGATGGCTGGCTGGTTACGATATCAGTACAAAGAACCAATTGTGCATGTAGTCGGTTTGGCGACAGGTTCTCCCCAAAATGGGTACGTAATATTAACGTCCATGGATGATCACAATGAGCAATGTTCTGGACTAATAGAACACTGCGGGTCCTGGACAGCAAGGCTATCAAGTCATCTAACGAGTGGTCGTTTTAATTATGTTTATCGGATGAGCTCGCACTTCAGTCGATGGGCTGCATCCACTGCGAGCACGCACAAAGGGAATTAATAAAATAGGCAATAGCATCTTACACCCATTATTAAGTCTGACTGTGCCCATTACCCGCAAGAGTTCTGGGTGTGCGTTTGTAGACACAGCTTCGAGCCGAACTCATAGATGAAATGAAGACATAATAACGATATTTATATAGTTTCTATTAATGGAATTATCTAGCAGTTTAAATAGATGTACCAATATAAAATATTTTAAAACCATTATAGGGTCCGATGTTGCTCACAACTTGAATAAGCACATTTACGACGCTTAAATTGGTTACTAGCAGATGAAATGAGAACATAATACTGATATTTATATAGTTTCTATTAATGATATCTAACGTCTTAAATGAATTATTGCAATATAAATATGAAGGAAACAATTATGAATCAATATTTGCTCTGGCAGAATAATCTCTCTTATTCACGACAACAGTGGATTACTTTCCTGCAGATGAAATAGAAGACATGATAACGATATTTTTACTACTTTATGTCACAGGGGAAATAATCTAACATTTTAAATGAGTAATACCAATATAAATATAAAACAATTATGAATCAATATTTGCTCTACAACTTGAATAAGCTGCTTATTTACGACGCATAAATTAGTTACTCACCGATGAAGGCGAAGGCATGATAACGATATTTTTTATAACTTTAAATGTCACAGGAAATTATCTAACAGCACTTTAAATGAATTATTGCAATATAAATATGGGAAAAAAAATTATGAATCAATATTTGTCACAACTTCGGATACGCTTTTATTTACGGCAGCTTAATTAGTTACTCACACCATGGATGAAATGAAGACATGATAATGATATTTTTATAGTTTATGTCTGGAATTATCTAACATTTTAGGCTCAGATGTACCCAATATAAATGTGGAGAACAATTATCAGAGGCAATATTTACCACAACTTGAATAAGTTTTGTCATTTTGTCAACAAATTAGTTACCCATGGATAGAAGTGAAGACATATGTGATATTTATATAGTTTATATATGGGAAGTTATTCTTGATTTAAATGAGAATACGAAATAATTACTAGAAAACAAATGTGAAAAATATTTATATAGCTTTCAATGAAAGCGTTTATTTGCGTCAGCTTAAGTATTTATTAAGCAGATGAAATGAAAGAAAACATAATAACTATGTCTATATGGTTTATATATGAGAGGATTCTGTACTGTAAATAGATATGCCAAACCAGTATGGAAACAAGTAGGAATAAATATTTTCTCATAGCGAGATTAACTTTCTATAATGATATGTCCTTAATTAGTTATTATTAAAATCAATATGACGTTTTAAAATAGAAATATTTTGCATGGGCAGTATTAAAATTTACTATTCCATAATAAAATCAAATATTTAATTAAAATTTAGTATTAGCAATAGTTTATCGCTGAAACTGGATTAGTGTTTTATATAGCTGTAAGCAATGTAATTGTCAATAAATATGAATCAAAACTCGGTATTTGTTAAAATTTAAAACCACTTAATGTGTTGAATAAATTAAGTTACATATCTGTGAATAACAAAAGTCTGAAATTTGAATTGAAGTACTTTAAGTATTTATCTCAAGTTTAGCTATATTCTAGAAACTTTAAGAACAAATCTATGAAATTGTTAATATAGATTGTAAGGTTATTGTAGGTGCACTTGATTATTTTTGTATGCTTCGCTTTTATACTAGAATACCTTCTGATTATTTTCATCTTAAATATTTGTATTAATACAAATATATAACAAAAACAACATACTATTGTGAACTTTTTCTTCGACTGTTTGCGAATCCTATAGATTCCAAGCTTATATAAATTGCGTTCCAGAATCAAAACTAGTTAAGCTTCTGTCAGAAACCAACTCTATTTTCTCAGAAATCCAGATGTAAAAAAAACGAGGTTTCCATAAATAGCTAAGTCTAACCACGAAAATTTAATATAGTCACTGAGCGCTAAAAAAATACATTGACGCATAAAGCTTCACAGTGACATTTCAAGCATACTGAAAATTGTGACTCGAAACTGGTTCCTTTTTCTTCCCGATTGCTACAAGCATCATTTTTTTAAAATGTAGCAAGATAAACTTTCCATTCCCAGTTACTGCGTCACGAGTCGCATAATGTTTCAATATTTCAACGGGAAAAGCGATGCTCAGCCCTCCAGCTGTATGAAATTCCACTACATTTTTCCCTCTCTTCTCACTTTGTGTTTTTTGGTCCCCGAGAAAGAGCCAGGAAGAGCCGGCCCTGTACTTGAATTTACAGATTTCCAGAGTGTTTCCCGTGGGTTTGCGCCCTCCCCTATTCTCCCTAGAGGCAGCCCTAAGATAGCTCCGTGTGATGGAGTATCAGTTTGGAGTCATTGTCACTCCGCACGCCAGATAAGACGCCTCGTAAACAACTCAGAGAAGAGATTCCGAGAAAGGCCGAAACTTCATTTTCCTCGGATCCTCAGACGCTATTTGAAATATTCCATTTCGCGAAAAAAGGGATGAGGAGAGAGCGAGGGAATGTTTACGAAAGAAATTTCAATTCTTCGATTGCAGATCGGGGAGGATCTGGTGACACGCCACAGATCGGTGCGTTTTTGTTGGGAAAGTTCGGATGTCTTCATCAGTTTGTAGACGGTTTTTAAAAGAGGGGAGTTAGATTTAAAATGATAAAAGTAACCAAGAAAGATTATTTTTCTACGTTTAGCATATGCATTTTTTGCATATATGTCGAAAAATGACATTTTATAATAAAGCCGAGGCAAAGTTATTCCTGAAAAGTTTCAATAATTCTATTTTCTAGTGAAGTTACATATTTCGATGTAGAATATTAGTATTTGGCGTAAACCAGTGTTTCGCAATCTTTCAGTATTTGCGATCTAGTTTTCAATCATAATTTTAATCGCATCCCACTTTTCATACAATGGCAATGTATACAATAATATTACATTTTTGGTATTTTGACGCTAAAGTTACACTACAACCTTAATTACAAACCTTACAAATTACCAGGAAAAGTAAATTTATTGATATTTGACAACACTGATCCGCTGCAATGACAAAACCAGAATTGATCTCTCTTACTATCTTTTAGTCTCTATTACTTCCATTCTCGCGGCTTCGCGAGAAGTCCGTCGAGAGAAGTCACTAATAATTATAAAACTTATTTTTATTTTAGTATTGATAAATTAAGTATTAAATACATTGTGCAATGCTTATATTATATTTATAAGTATATTATATCAATGTAAATGTGTATTTTATTTTTTATTATGACAGAATGTATTTTTTCTATCCTTTCAGTAAAATAATCAATTTTTTAAAGAATATTTTCTGTTCGATATGCTCTCCCCCCTCCTCCCCATTCAGTGTTATCACGCCCCCAAAGGGGAGCTCCCCACAGATTGAGAATCGCTGGCATAAACGAGTAAAAATTCTGTGTAAAACATGTATTTTACTATCCAGATGTCTCCGTATTTTCTTGTACAAGCAACCTCATAATTTAAAATGAAATTGGATTGTTCCCAAAAGCTGTTTTTCCTTGAAATAGTTTCTTAGTTCAATTAAACGAACGCTGAGGTTGAATTGTGTCCACCATAATATGCGTTTGATTTATTCAGTTTCCAATCCTTGACAAGTAAACAATAAGGAGCACTATTGAGACATGAAGCAGAGAGAGAAAAGCAGTATTAAGATAAGGATAATGCATAGTACGCTGATATGCTTAAGCATATCAAAAGGTTACATTTTTCCAAATTAATTTTCACAACTAAAGTTGCAAAGCAAAATAAGTTATAGAAACAAATAACCGCCGAGGTTTTTAAAAATTTGCATTATTAAAGTATACAAGAACACTTTTTGATAGGGTTTAATCAACTAAACTACTCTAGGAATAAGAAACATACATCTATGGTTTGTATAAATTAACCTTCCAGTGGGCGCACTAAAAAATTTTACACGAGCGGGCGCGTATCGTACTTTTTACCACAAAATAAGTTTCTTCATTTTTACTCTTGCAGTTGTAAGTTACTGCATTATAGCAATAAGAGACACATCAGAAAAGCAAATCCTTTCATCCAGAGTGAAAATTAATTTTTACGTAATTTGCAAAATCTAAAATTATACTGAAATCAGAGAAAACATTGATATTTAACACTATTATTTTCTGAAAAAGGTATTAAGCAATATATAATAAAAAATAGTATAATATACCAACTAAGATTGTAAAACAAAGACTTTCTTCTTGGTTTCTTATCACTATACTTGAATTCGAAACATTGAACTCTTGACAGAAAGTGACGCTTACAAATATATTATATATTGCACCTACTGTATTTCATGGATTTTGATGATCGTTTTATTTCTTTCAAACACAAACCACAAGCTATTTTTCTCAATGCTGGTAGATGTTCACTTTCTTTTTTTGAGGTTGTGATGAATAATTTAGATTTAAAGACATGGTAATTTCATATGCGATTTGGGCTCGAGTAGTGACGTGTTTTCATAAGACTGGAGTTTTACAAGAAAATTCTTCAGCTTGGTGGATTATTGGCAGGCTTATTACATATTCAATATTTTTGGCATTGTAAAATGAAATATTAAATCGCTGTAATTCGCACTGGATATACAATTATGAAACTGAAACGTTAAGTCGTGAAAAATATTTTCAAATTACACGAGCGGGCGCACGTCGTAAATTTTACGACAGAAGCATAAAATAGTATGAAATCACCTTGAAACTTGGACAAACCTATTTAATCCTGAAGGGAAGGGTCGCATGAATGAATAACAACGACCTACAGACAGTTTTGACTCCGAATGTGTGAACAGGGCATGAAAAATAATGTTTGTCGTAAAATTTGCGCAGGCGCGCCCGCTGGAAGGTTAAAGCTGAAATACACAGGAATATTTGATTTAATTGTATAAACGCCCCATCTTGAACTTGCACGCAGAGATATTATAATTTTGAAGAGGGATCAGATGGCAGGTATAACACCACAGCAGCCACGTCTCCCCAAGCTTCTACACTATACCATCGGGAAGACGTTTGGCATCGTGATATTTGGTAATAATCAGACCCGCGTACTCGATGACCATTGGTTAAATAGGGTCCCCAGGCCGATCCGAGAACCTCCAGGCCAGATGGATGGACAGGAGGCCCCGATCCCTTTCGAGGAGGGTTTTGCAAAATTTTTGTAAACCGTCGGGGAAACTTTTTGAACGGGGTATTCAGCTAGTTGATAAATACAGATCTGAAGAAAATTTGAGACCAATTTCATTACACTCGTTCCCCCGTACAGCAGGTCGTGCCCCTCCCGTTGGGGAAACGCTAACACCACTCCTACTCCAGGCTCCGGAAAAGGGATTATATTTATCTCGCCACTGCTACCCGTTGACTGGAGGGGCAAGTAAAAATTTTGCCCCTCCAGCAATCTGGCTCTGCAATTTCAATGCATCCGAGATTGTTCACGATATGTTTCATCTTTCGCCTTACCCAATTTGAATTATGTCTTTAAGCGAAGAAATTATATCACTAATCCAGGACAACTGATTTCAAATTTTGTTTCTTTTTCGGTGAATAAAATTTTCATTTTGGCTCACATAGGTGAAGAGAGTTTTCATTTGTATTTCACATTTTTTCTGCATGAAACAATAAGCTTGCATCCTCGATTGAGATTCAAGAACTTTTCAAATTTCAGTGAATTTCAACAATAAATGAATACACGTGTTCTCCCTTGGCTTTATCATATACTTTCACAATATAACACATTTTGCATTAAGTTCCGTCGTATAGTGAGGAGTATCCAGAAGCATTCTGGAACAATCGCTCGTCTCGACAACAGAATTCGTCCAAAATTTGATAGATATCCAATTTTGGGTTAGAAACTGCACACCAAATTTCTTTCGTATATCTAATTGTAATTTTGAGATATTGTGTTTACAAGCATACGAATAGAGAGATAGACAGTCTTGTCGTTGAAGGATTTGGCAAAATTTTATATGCATCTTCAAATTTGATGTGATTACTACTTGCCAAATTTTATGCATCTGTCTCTTTTCATATTAAGATATTTGTGTTCTCAAACATGCGAATACAAATAAGGACATAAATATAAAAATGTTTTCTTTTTCACTGAGGGAGAGATCTAAGTCTGGGAGATTCATTAAAAATCTTTAGAAGGTTGAGTTTTTTTTACAATTACAGTACTTTGTGCTTTTCGCTTACACAGGAATAAAAATAGAATGACATGGCATAAGGAAAACAAAAGTAGAACTACAATGTAAAGAGTCAAATATACATTTTGAAACTTCAACCATTTGAGAATGAACTCAGATGTTAAGCAAAACCCTTTCTATATTTATTTGAAATTTTTAATTCATTGTTATGACATAAGTTATACGTTACACGATGGGGTTGTTTTACTTATCCTTAATAACAATGAAATTTTAATTCATTGTTATGACGTAAATTATATTTACACGATGGGGATGTTTTCGACTATTCCTAATACAATGACATTTTAATTTCATTGTTTGGACATAAATTATATGTTTACACGATGCGGTTGTTTTATTATCATAATAACAATAGCATTTTTAATTTCATTGTTATGACATCAAATATATGTTACAGATGGGGTTGTTTTACTTATCCTTAATAACAAGTAAGTTTTTAATTTCATTGTTTTGACTTACATGTATATATTACAGCGATGGGTTGTCTTACTTATCATAACACGATGAAATTTTAATTTTAATTGTTATGACGTAAATATATTGCGATGGGTGTTGTCTTACTTATCCTTAATAACGATTAATTTTAATTTCAATTGTTATGACGTAAATTATATGTTACACCAATAAGGAGGTTGTTTTACTTATCTTAAAATAACAAATGAAATTTTTAATTTCATTGTTTTGACAAATGTATATGTTACACGATGCAGGGTTGTCTTACTTATCCTTAATAAATTTTAATTCTCATTGTTATGTATGCACGAATGTCATCTTACAATAGAGGTTGTTTTAATCTTATCTATAATAGCAAAATGTTCTAGCGGCATTTTCTTAACAAATCACAAAGATAGAGATTCCTTTTGATTTAGTAACAAGTAAAAAGGTTACATAATTTGTCAAATAACATAGTTGGACTGAGAAGGGCAGAAGAAGATTATTTTGAGAATTTAATCCCATTTTGAAATCTAAACGTGGAGACATAATCCCTTAGAGATCGTTGAAACAGATAAGTCACTAGAAAACAGCTGAGATTCTCGGTGTGAAAATTTTAAACTTACCTGGTGAGTATGCGAGTCAATGTTAAACCAAAATTAGAACAGTTAAGATGGAAATTAAATTAATTTTATAAAGATAAAATCAATAGAGAGAGTCTAAGATTTTTCTCAGCTAAAAAGTAATAATTTTAGAAATATATAAAGAGTATCGATAATCCATAAAGTAACAAGTTATTTAATACTGAGAAAATGATTGCTGTGGGAATGTTGAGACATTCATATAAAATTAACTTTTTATTAAAATGGCGGTTATTTTTTACTTTGATTTAAATATTTCTATTTTCTGTAGTACAGGTCGCATATAATAATACGAATAATACAACTATTCACCCATAACATTAACAATGAAATCAAGACCATTATTTCTTGATACCAAGGTATCGATTCGGGAGTCGCGAATTGAGAATCGAATCCATGAAAGATCCATCATATATATGTGGGCACAGGTGAAATTATTAACTGTCATGGATCAAACGACTATATCAATGTGTCTCGCAAAAGCTGAGCGAATAGGTCCTCTCGTTGTACCCAATTAATCTGACCCATTTCGGTAGCTATGATGATCCGACCCAAAACTGAGCTCTCATTCAACTTCAAATTGGACGTCATCTGACTAAAATGGATAGTATCAACATACAAATTTTCACCAATAAATACAAAACCTAATAGGTTCAAGCTTATATTTTTTCATCCCCAAATGGATCGATAAAGGCGGCTCTACACGTTACAAATTCTTACTTCAAGACTGATACTATGAACGATACTTTTTATTTCTTATTTACAAGAACTTTTATATCCTTAACTAATTTTAAAAATTAATAAAATCGTATAACTTCAGAAACTGTAACTTAAATAAGCTACAATGTTTGCAGATCTCAACTTTGAAACTAAAATCATAATTAATCATATGTAAAATATTGACATTCTTTAGCATTTTGCATCATATTAAATGTCACAAATATGTTAAGGTCTTAATCTCATATATAGGAAATGACAAATCTACGTATCGGCGATATCCCATGGAAAGTCTTATAGTTTCCAAAAATTTCAAAAAAACAAACTTCTATAACTCCAAATATTGATTCATCAACAAACGTCTTCTTTTTATAAATTAACATGTCAAATGTAATTCCAACTGTCATTACCTAGAAATAAACAGACATGTTGATCAAGCAGAAATGATTAATGATTTTCTAATACCTTCGAAAAGAAATATTATTAGAGGAACATAGAAAATGCATTAATCAAACTATGCTTCTCTCGTTCCTCTCTTCCATCAATAAATAATAATAGAAAACTTTTTTATGCAAACAGGAATTTTCTCCCTTTTCGACTTTTAAAGCAGGTAAAAAACTCCAGAAAAAGTAGTCTTCCTCTTGGTCCTATATAAACCTCAATTTGGACAACTTTGATGCAAGATCATTGTACTTACATCTTTAATATATTGGCTTCTAATAGGACACATTTATATGATTGTATCACGTTCAGAAATCTTAATTGTTTTTTTAAATATTAAAATGACACTTACATTAACTGGGTTCTTTATGTTATATTACATATTATATCCTATTTTGTTAGAAATTTAATTCTTATCAATAACAATTTTATAACGTATCTTAATTTACTCATATATAAAGTACAGTTTTTACTTTGTTACGGCATAAAGTAGATCAGATATTTAATGGAAGAAATAAAGAGCATATTTATTCAGATTATATCTTTTTGTAGAATCTAACTGTGGGATGAAGAAACAAATCTCTAAATCTTTCTTTGTTTGTGACTTTATAAGCAAACGATAATTGGTGTTTATGTGGAAAGTGAGAATTTACTAGACCAGTAACAATGCAATAATATCGCGTTTTACCAGGTATAGGGAGGAATAGATAAAAGAGCAGCTGATCTTCAGAAAATGTGAACTTCTACTTTTGGGGGCATACACTTCTACTTTTTGAGAAAAGAACAACCAACAGAACAGACACACATGTGCTTTAATCGCATTTTAGCTTGTTTTGTGGACTTTTTATTTGATTAGTTTTTTCTCTTGTTGTTGATATTGCCACTTCCTACTCATCATTCTTTCCTGTTTAAGTTTTTGTATGTATGATATGGTTTATATGATACTCCCCTTTTGTTTCTTGTATATTATCCCAGATTCTTAGATTTGTATTTTGTAGGCCTTTTTCATCTCTGCCTTCTGCCTTTATTTGCTAGGACAGTGTGAGCGTCTTCCGATATTCTTCCACTTCCAGTCCGCTACAGACTGTTTTAAATAACAAAGGTATATAGTGTAGGGACATGAAGTGGTGTTCTGTTTGTTCTTATAACTATCTTTCAAATATTGATTTCGAGACATGTAAAGTCGCTTTAAAGTATTGCTAGTCTTATGGATGGGAAGTGTAGGTTATACAGGGTTATGTGTAATGAATACTCGCGGAAATGGAGCCATCGACCAGACCTGTGGTGACTATTTTGGGACTTTGGCGGAAATGTGGGATCTCAAAAGTACTGGAATTTTCTTGATATCTCTAGTAGGGACAGAGATCCGGGACTTCATCCAGATGATTCCTGTGGACGTCTCGCTTGTCGGGGAGACTCAAAAAAAGGACGACTCGAATACAGAGAGAGAGTGACGTGTTGGATCGACTTTGAACGTGTTTATCGACTGGGATCGACGTGACCGCGAACTTAGCGCACGAAATTTAGGATCTCAAAGTACTAGAATTTTCTTGATATCTCTATTAGGCGCGGAAAATCGGATTTATCCAGATGATTCCATCTGACGTCACGACCTATGTCGGAGGAGACTATAAATAGATCCAGAGTGGTGTCGTTCGGCTGGGACGCCTGAGGTGCGAGGACGTCTTTGGAATCCCCTCTTGGAGTTTTATCCCGCTGTCGAGCTTGCGCTAGTTAGACACCGAAGCGGTATAGAAAGTGCTGTTGCGTCATGTATTGGCGAATTGCTTATCTGTTTGTGTTGCTAATCTGTGCAAGTGCTGTTTTCACCTGATTATCCGCCCTTAGTGTTTTCCGGAGTATTAGTGAATAAAGTGTCACTTCCGTTATCCTGCTGTTGAACTGTTTTCAAGCGTGCACACCCAGGACGATTTTTACAAAAACAATTAACGTGATAGTTTATCGGTGATGAGCAGTCATATCAGATATGTTAGAATTTCAGATAAATAAAACACCTACACTATTATATTAAATTTTCGTTATGACTACGACTGCAGGCATTGTTAATGGTAGAGAAGATTTTGATTAGTTACTTTTGCAAGATGGATTAGACTATTTCGTAAATAAATATGGATATCGTGATTTTAAAACCAACTAATATAAAAACTCTACAAAGCTATAAACCTAGAAATCTACACGTATTAATATTAATTCAAGTTCAATTTGGGTATAAATGTAGGACATTTATTGCCAATGTGGTGATTATGTACGATTATCTCTATTTTTTCTTCAAAAATTTTCCTTTAAACATTTCATTATCGAAACATGAGAAATTCATTTGCTCTAGTGGAAACAAAAATAGAGAATTTGTTTATATTATTTAACTTGCTATCAGATAGAGATTACAGTTGTGTTTCCTAAATCATAATGAAGCATCTTGTAATTTTTTTCTTAAGAAAAAAATTAATTCATTGTCGGAAAGTGATACGAGTTTAAAAAGAGTTTAATTTAATGTTCTCTATTTCTAAGTGCTTCCTTTGCAATAAGTATCTTTGAGGAGCATATCCATTATTCTAATGAAAAGTGGAGACATATTCTCTTCTATTGCTTTTGAATAAGAATTCAGAAATAGTAGCACTAGTACTTATAACTTGCATTTTTTTAACTATATCTTTTTCTTTCTGTTTTTTAAAGGGAGTTTCGGGTAATTCAATTTTTAATCCGAACAGGCAGCGGTCCCAATTAGTTAAGTTAGCTGGGTTCTACTTTATAGATTTAACACTGGAGCATTCATTAGATATTGAATTAC
>BGPR01042862.1:0-13118 GCA_013235015.1 Araneus ventricosus
AGTTACCGATTTAAGGTACTATGAAAGATGGGTGAATGATCAAGAAGGTGAAATAAGTTAGTTACCGATTTAAGGCAAAATAAAAGTTGACTGAATGATCAAGAAAGTGACATAAGTTAGTTACCGATTTCAGACGCAATGAATGCTGACTGAATGATCAAGAAGGCGATAATCTTCTATAAAAAAAAGTCAACACAAAAATTTGTTCTCCTAACCTTCATTCAAATGAGTATTGTTGAATAGCGTCCAGTGTATAAAATATCTTACAAAAAGAAAATTTACATAATTTAAGAAAAATTTTCTTCACGGCACGAACTATGATTGCTTCCATTTTTTTCAGCCTGAATTTAAAACAATATTCAATACCTCAATCTAGAAACAAAAGCCTTTGTTTGAATTTGGAAGCGAAATACGTATCACAACCAATATTTACGTCTGCTTTCTCTTTCAAATAACCATTTTGGTTATTGTTCTATTCTTTTAATATATAAATGCGGCGAATAGAAAAAGATAAATTATATACGAATTTTATTCGCACAATTCGTAGCCAATATTTTTCTACCGCTATTCGTAGACAATAATTTCATATTCATAAACTAAACATAACTTGCATACTAAACAGAAATTAAAAGAAAAACTCAAAATAATTTAGAACATAAGGAGTTTTATCACTTTTTTCACAGAAATTAAGGAAACCTACACAATACGCTCAGACTGTGTCACAAACCATCTTTGTGCAAGTATGTTTCCAACTAACAGTAAAACAGTTTTTAAATAGCATTTCGTGAATTGGCATTTTTTTCTGGTTGACTCTACAATAGGCTTTTGTATGAAAGGCTTCTCAATTATAGCACATTACGCCAATTTCTAAGTACACGAAAAGGAAGCAAGCTACAAGTATCTAATGACAATCAAACAATTGTTTTAGGAATGAAAAATTCGAATAATCGTTTGCAACAATCAGGAAGACCACACAAAAGATCCATTGTCGTGGTTTCCGTAACTTGATTTTTATTCTAACTGTATTATTCTAACCGTAACTGCAAGAAAAGAAATATTTTTACCGATTCTTTTCGAATCCCAGCTAAGAACAATTCCGGTTTGGACTTATTATCATTTCGGTTGTCTAATTCGAATTTTGTATCATAGTTTTTTAATGGAAATTTCTATTGATCATAACCAGTTTTCTTATTTTTATTCGACAAGAGCTAGTTATTGATTGTTTCCTGACTCAATTTCGATAAATTATTCAGAGGAAAATTAATTCTAGGGGAAAAGGAATTGAGGAAATGTTCTTTAGAGTGAAAGGAAGCTAATTATATATTTAATAATAGGAATATAAAAAAATTCAGGAAATGAGAAGGTGATTCTTCGAGAATTTATCTTTTCCTTTCAAGTTTTGAATAAAAGGATTAACTAAGGGGTGCGAACATTTAACAATGAGATGCAAAATGGCCGTAAAAGCAGTAAGAGATGAATTTTTCCAGTTTTGTTACCGTTTAAGTGCGAATTCAAGTTACTATTTCATGAAATAATTAATCATTAATTCATGTAATTAATTGTTAATTCCATGCATTAATTAGTTATCCTATTTAATAACTACTTATTCTATAACTTAACTAATGTTAGACCGTTCCATTGTAGATTAAAAACACAATGTTTTTCAAAGGTAAGCAAATTCACTTTCATATCTATACTTATAAAAGGCAATGTTTGTGTGTGTGTGTGTGTGTGTGTTTGTCTGCGATGTCCAGACGAATCTATCGCACTTACAGCCATGAAATTTGGCACACAGGTAGTCGTAATGGTGACTGAATGCACCTCGAAGCCGAAATTTTAAATTTTAATCTAGAAATTTTTTTATTTAATGTTTTGTGTTGTTTTGGTTGATTTTTCGCACTAATTTCTCAATAGAATAGTTACGAATAAGTTTACGATAAAAATATATACACCATCGAAAGAGCATGCGATTTCCGTTCTAATGAAGTTAGTTTTGAATTTCTAACGCAATTTACTGAATTTTGAGAAATTTTTAAAAAATACCCAGTTTTGGCATGAAGATGTTACTTTTGATTTTAAATTTGTTGCATCCGACTTCCTAATAATACTATTATTTTCAATTTTTTTCAGCTTATAACTAGAACGGTTGTGTCGG
Source organism: Araneus ventricosus (assembly GCA_013235015.1). Classification (NCBI taxonomy): domain Eukaryota; kingdom Metazoa; phylum Arthropoda; class Arachnida; order Araneae; family Araneidae; genus Araneus; species Araneus ventricosus. The sequence goes on from BGPR01042862.1 coordinate 2,156, forward strand.
ATTTAAAACAACAACGGTTAAAATATCTTTTTTAGTTTTTTTAAAATTAATTTTTTCCTGGTAGTTGAACGATATGTTTCCTCTAGCGAAGCTTCCGCCCACGACAGTCTCCGGAACGTTGCGGGCAATTTCATTGGCTGAAGGGCCAGGGTGACGTCATTACTTTAGCGTTCTGCGAGGAGATGATGTATTTACCCATGACTTCGATTATTATTTTTAAGCGTATCTTAACTTATTTCTTTGGCTTTCATACTTTGCTCGCGGTGTAATAAATATCACATTGTAATTTTTTAACATTATTTGGATTTAACGGTACTCGGTCGAGAGGAAAAGGAGGCGGACCAACTCAATAATATATATATATTTCTGTTTCGATTTAGTTTTTAAAACTTTCATTTATGCAATTGTATGTGGGCTTTTTTTTATTTTGTTGAAATCCCGATCCCACGGGCAACGCCGTGCGCGTACTGCTAGTTTTAAATATTTAGCACTCAAACGTTTGAAAATTAACGTAATTACGTTTTTTAAGTTCAGTTTCATTGTTACGTTTCTTATGTTAAATTCCATTAATACGACATAAAAGTTTTATATGTTATGTTAATATATTAAGTTTCATTATTACGTTGTTCATGTTGATAAAGGAAACTTAAGAAACATAATTATGAAATTTAACTAATTCAACGTATTTTTGATATTTAATTAATTCAATGTAGTTAGTTATTCAATGAAATAACTAGTTATTCTTCATGTTAAATAAAGATAGACAGTTAGATTGTAAAATAAGAATATAATTTTTCTCACTGGTAAGCAAAGTCAACTTAATATTTTAAATATTTTGTACTTAAAATAAGAAATTTAATTAAATTTAGCGTAATAACGTTCCTTACGTTGATTTTTGTTGTCGCATTTCTTATAATAAGTTTCATTAAGACAATATAAACGTTATATATGTTATATTAATCAGAAAAATTTCATTGCTACGTTTCTTACGTTGATGTAAGAGATGTCATTATGAAACTTCGTTAAATATAAGTTCCTTACGTTCAAGTGCCAGTGAAGAAACGTTCCAAACGTAAGAAATCGGTAAATAGCAAATATTTGAGGCACATTTTAAAGAAAAATCAATCTTTAATAGTGAATTCCTCATAATTTTTTATTATAAATCATATTTTATAAGCAAAATTCAATATTTGATAATCCTAACACAAGAAACCCTGCCCATCGACGACAGGGTAGATATAAATTGTTTATAAATAAAACACGTGAGTTTATATATAAACAGGACAAACTTTAAGAATCCAATTCTATTATACAAGGTTTAAAATATGGCCACAAGGAAGGAAAATCCATTGAATGCAAAACCTTTGAAATCTATCGACGCATTATCACTAAACGGATCAACCTGGAATATTCAGAAACCTAGCTGCTAAAGGATTGGGGCTGCACTAGTAAGTTTTCGATAAAGTGGGGAAGTTTTTGGCTGGCCGATGTAATGGTTTTTTAAGATATGTTAAGGACTTGGGAGCTGGCCAATTCGAAAGTTGCTGGAGAAAGAAAATTATCCTTTTCCGGAATATTCTGCCGAGTTCCTTTGGGTGCATGGTTCATCGCGTAACATGATTACCAGACAATTTCTATTTATTCTCAGCAAGTTCTAATGATATATTATTTTTTCCAGCAAAAGATAATTTGTTATATGTTCCTCTGAGTAATAAGATATTAAGTTAAACGGAAAATTATTTTAACTACAAAAATTAGTGAACCAGAAATATTATTATTATTTGAAATTTGCGAGAGAAAATTAATTTACAAACCTCGACGAAGTGAACCGCACCAGTTAAAATTCCTGGTTCATTGAATAACAAGAAAACCTATACAAAGAAATTGAAAACGATGCTTTGATTTTTGTTACAAGGCCTGGTGATAATATCTCGGCTTCGGGATAGGAGGGTTCCAGGTTCGAAACTCGATTCTATCAACAATCCGCTGCTGTGCCAGGTGTAAGTTTAATTCGGGGATTAAATGCCGTATCATTAGTTTCCCTTGGAAATTGGACGCTCAGGAGTTGTCCTCATCAACTGAGTGCGGTTGAAAATTATGAGGTCAGTTCCAAAATAACCTTCATATTTTTTCAAATGTGAAGTTCATAGAAATTAACTATTCTTCGCTTCAGAAAACCACGCCTATCACTTTTAGCACGATTTTACTCCTCTGACGGGTGATACGCAGTGAGAAATAAAAGTGATTTTTAAATACCCAAACATAAATCTCCATACATATAAAAAATAATTTGAAATCTTTTTAAAACCTTCTAAATTTACAGCAAATCAATAAATGAAAATAAAAAGCTTCTATACATTGCTTAGTAAAAAGTAATTATATCTTCCCATATCCTTCATTTCACCTTAATTTTGGTGAACTCAATGTTGACTGGCGTACGCGCAGAAGCATGGAGGGTTTCTGTTTCTGAAAAAGGGCAGTAAACTAGATTTCGGTCACGAAAAAAATAACTGTAGTAAATTTCTTTTTATTATTATTATTATTATTATATTGATGATTTCAAATGTTTACAATTTCCTTTTAAATAATGAATAATGATATGATTAAACTATTGTTACAAAACTATAAATTCGTTCCCTGAGATGCTAATCTTGGCGACAAACTTGGCGACTTGGCGATAAATTTGGCGACCTTGGCGACAAATTTGGCGACCATTTTGGCGACTTGGCGACAAAGTTGGCGACTTTGGCGACAAGTGGAATTCTCTAGAAGGACCTCGAACTTTCAACATATTTCTACTGATTTCATGTACTTTCTAGAGATTATGTCACTTCCTGTGTAATGAAGTCACTTCCTGTTGAAAAGTATAAAAGGCAAGCTCTCAAGCCAAGAAGGAGTCAGTTGGATTTTGATCAGCAAGCAAGCTGGTGAGCTAATAAGAAACCTTTGAGCGCTGTATTGAGATTTAATGATAATCTCTGTTGTGAATTCTTACTAGTGCTGTGTAATATTTGTGCTACGTTTCTTTTCCTAGAATATTTGTAAAAATAAAGAGCTTTATTTTTGTAATCCTGCTTATTGGACTGCATTCACGTACACTCACAAGACGAATTTGTCACACTATTATGAATGCAATAGCAAACAGTTTTTTTTATCAAATTCAGCTATAATGAAAAGGAATATATGAAATAACATGTTGTACTCTTTAAATTATTCATTATATCCCAAGGATTGCTGTATCAAACATCGTATTAAAATTAATGCGTTCCTGGCGAGAGGCAGAATCTGCCCCAGAGTTAGAGAAAGCACTTTAATAATTATAAGACACTGGATAATATGAAGGGCAATTGAGAATTTCTGCTCGTGTTTAAACGAAAGGCATTCAACTGAGAAATTTGACTGCTGCTAATGATATGAATTATATTCAAATTGATTTTTCTTAACTTGAATAGCGCAAAAGGTATCGAAGTTTTTAGAATTCAAGAAAAAGAGATTTTTCTGATCAGCAGAAAATTAAACTCAAACACACCATCATTTAATGAAGGGATGCGTTTAAGAAACGAATGTAAGTCATTTTGTGAATCTTTTTTTGAGGGACTTTTAATCTTGATCATAGGAAACACGTTTTGAGAATGAGACCGGGCTTTTTTCAAAGCACAAATAAAAATATAATTTCAAACAAGCTTTATAATTAAGTAACAAACCTCGACAGAGAATGAACTCCACAATTGAAAATTCCTGATAATCGAATAGCAAAAAGAAAGAAAACTATACAACAAAATTGAAACAATGCTTTGAGTTTTATTACAAGGCCTGGTGGTAATATCTCGACTTTGGGATAGGAGGATTTCCGATTAAATCTAATAGTCTCTACACAAAATAGTAGGTGAGAGACGTGCGCATACTCAAGGTGTTCAGACTAGCGCAACATAACTTTTATCTCGTGTGTGTGTGTTGGCGCTCTACAGGACAGACCGCTTGACTTGAATCTACGAAATTTGGCACGAATATTCTTTGGAGGGTGGGAATGTGCATCTCGGAGGCGTTTTTTTTTTGAAATTTTAATTAGAACTTTAATTAATTAAAAATTAAGCGAAATTTTTTCGTTTTTCCTTAATAACTTCCATAAATATTACAGGACAAAAATTATTTTTACGCCATTTAAAAGTGCAAAAAATGACTTTTTCAATGATATCAATTAAGTTGCCGTACAATTTTTTCTTTAATTTTAATAACCTTTTAAAAATATTTTTTTGCATGATTTACAACAATACTTTTCATAGTTGCAACGCAATTCAAACCGTTTTCATTGTTTAAATAAGTATTTAATTGCTTGGTTCTCTTTCATTGTTGAAAGCCAAGGGAATATCATAATACATTTTGCTTTCATATTTTATTTCATCAAAAATTTTGTGGAATCTGTAAACCAAGCTCTCTGAAATATTAGGTTTATGAGAAATATATCCAATAAGCTGAATTATTATGGATGCTATGTTTTAATTCTCTTTCAGCATGTTTTAATTCAGCAAACATGCCGCTGGCCATTAAATGTGTTGAGCCATTTTAATGTTGAAATTAAATGCATATTATAGGTATACGAAGAAATATATCTAGTAAGCTGAATGATTATGGATTAGATGTTACATGACATGGTCAGTTACTTGACTCCATTAGGGGCATTTATGTAGACAATGAACAGAAGAGGTTCAAGGCCACTAAAAGAACATGGGTTAAATATCTACTACGATCTGCTTACGCTATTAAGGGAACCATGAATATAAAATGATGCAAGATTCAAATAAAATTACAATCAAGGAGAATAAGCTAGTAGCCAAAGGCGGCTAGTGTTGAATATGTAAGTGTATTACGCAAAATACTCATCAGTAGTGTTTGAAGCTAAATTTTGTTCAACAATATCAATTATATTCGTATCACATTCATGATATTTTAACTGAGAGGCATGATACATTGGGAAGATATCCCTGCACTCTCAACTTGACTCGTCATTGACTAGATATGTCATTTCATATACAGCAATTTATTAACCGAAATGAATTAAAATTAATGAATTTATGAAAAATTTATAAATAAGCAACTTTAATTGCGATGAAACTTTTATTTATGCTAATTAAAAAATAATAATGAACTTTTTTCCCTCTTGGCTGACCTAATGCATGGAAATAATTCTGATGACGAATGAAACATTTTCACAATTGCAGTTTTACAACATATATCTCCCAAGAGATCCTCTCAGGATAAAATCTGAATATTATAACTGCCAAAAAAATCATTCAAAGAAGCAGATACCACACAATAAAATTGACAAAAAATATTCTAGCGAAGTTTCCCTTTTGGTAAATGCAAATTGATTCAACTTAAATTCATATGAAATAATACACAGAGTTCTCTTGCCGGCTTTCAGTGGCGTAGCAAGAGTAAGTGGCGTTAGAGATATAATGTTGATTACCCTCCTTTTTTGTAATATTTGGCTTTAAAAAATGAAATAAATACACTTATATTTCATTTAAGCTAGTAGTTTAAGTAACTTGGCCATCTATACTCATTCTTACCTCACCCATCATTGCTGTCCTGGAGAGGGGAATCTTCCGGCACTGAGAGGCCTCATTAAATTTCGGCACTTGGACAAAAGGCCGCACGAGCAGAATCTTAGAGGTTATTGTTCTGTAATTATTATTATATTGTAGACACAGCTTAGTTTACTTTTTAACGGGACACGGTCCATTCCCCTGTCACCTACACAGATTCAAAAAACTAAACCTACCACTTTGCCCTTGTGGTCGACCAGGTGACGCGGATCACTCCGTTTTTCATTGCCCGCTGACTAAGGAGCATCGTCTTAAAGAACCAGCACTGAATCATCGGGTCGAGTGGTTCAAAAATTTATTGAAAAATAGGGAGTGCATTTTCCGATTTGAAAAGATCTTCAGATTCTGTGGGGACATGTGCAATAGGTTTAATCAGTACTGAGTTTTCGACTTGAATGGATGAGTTTTGGACTTGAATGGAGTGTTCCGGTTTCTGGAAATTTTTTTTATTATGGATGAGTTTTGGACTTGAATGGAGTGTTCCGGTTTCTGGAATTTTTTTTTATTCTTATTTTCTTCAACTTGGTGTCAGTCTAATACTCGGTTAACTGCTCTCGAGTTTTCGACGGTTTTAGGAATTGTTTTCTTTTGAATTGTTATCTTGTCCACTGTAAAATTTTTGTTAGATCTCTTGTGTGCTTTTGTAATGCTTATTGTCTCTCGATTTTTGTTTGTAGCAGTTTGGTTTTAAATGCTATTGATTTTAATTTGGTTATCTTTATTTTTTGTATGTGTTTTGAATGTTAAGCTTTTTGTGCTTTTGCTCTTTGCGTTTTTGCTCTTCATCTTTTTGTGCTGTGTTTTTGCTCTTTATCCCTTTTTTTTAGTTCATTGTTGTAAACGATGATTTTTAAATTGTTCTGCTCACCCCTTGGGGTTCTTTGTAAATAATTTTTTATGTTAATTTTTTTATATATATTTCCCCTCCAGCCTGTGGAAGGCCTTACAACTTCTTGGGTAGGCTCGGCCGGGACGGGTTGTAAATAAATAAATATTGCAGACACAAGTACATTATTTCAAGTCAAATTGTAAAAAACTGGTAAGTCCACATAAAAAACTAAAAAAGGCCGCAGGATCCCCAACCCTGGTATAGTCACAGAAAAATACAGAAATACCATGACGCATAAGAGCTAATGTGCGAATATTCCAGTAAGATAATTCCATTTGATACATTTATGGAAGTACAACTTTCATTTATACAAAGTAGCAGACGTAGAATTTGCTGCGCAATTGTAGAGTAATAAATAAAAGCAGCCGACAATAGCCGAGGTGATGATAGGATAATAGCTGTTTTTCACTCAATAATGTATGCTTTTAGAAAGCTCGACATTTGTACTTATTCGTGACAATTGCTTCAGCGTTTTCTCTCGCGTCACTAATTTGGAGCTATTTTGTAACAATTTCTTCAAGAATTCAAATCTCGTTAGAATGCAATATTGGGAAATGGCTGACGTTAAAATTTAAACTCGGCAATGGCGACAACCTTGAATGAATGAGATTGCTGTTTTCAAAGAGATTCCGAAATGCGATTCCATATACAAGAAATGCGAGTTTAAATTTTATCATTCACGTTCTGAATTTCATACAGTGTTATTTCTATCTATGTTTTTCTCATTAAAAGTTATCTCTTGTAGAGATCTAGGACAGTGATATTTAATCTTGAGTAATTTACCTAAATAGTGAAGGTTTAACATTAGCGTACATCAGATTTGTATACTTCGAAGAATGTACACAATTTCGCGCATATTTTTTGAAGTTTTAATTTGCATTTAGGATTCTGTGCGGTCTTAGAGATTTGTTGCAAAATCATGTAAAGTGCACATTGAAACTAGAAGGTTGATGCTGAGTTCTTTTCTTCGAAGTCTTTTACTGCAACCTCAGTTTAATTAAACATTTTCCAAGTCACTCCTAAACCTTATTCTAAGCGGCTTCTGAAGCCAAATTTAAAATGCTCTTTAGCTAAATTTTCGAGGTTTGTTTTTACAAGATCCCGTTTTAAGCCGCATTCCGACGGATTGTCTTTCGTCGAATTTGGTCCGCGTTTCGCTTTGTAACCCACCGTGGGAACAGCAAGAATCGTTGTTGCTCGGGGGATTGTGGGGTGGCGCGTAATTTCCTCTTGGTAGTCTGTAAATGATCAGACATCAAAGGCTTGTGAATTGATGGATGGCAAACCTCAGTTACCGTTGCCGAGAGATTTGCCAAGCCACGCGCCGTAAAAACGGAGCGATTGGTCGGAATTCCAGCGACCACAGTCCACAAGGACGAACCTCGATCGACTCGGGATTTGCCAAGCCACACGCCTTTGCAACAAGGCTTTACACTCAAGTTGAGGAGAAGTGAATAGGCACTGATACTCAAACGAATATCTAAGTTAGGAAAGGAAGTTGACAAGAAACAACACTTTTAATTTTAGCGTTTTTAACATGAAAGTCGATTTTCGGAATGGGATTCATACATTAATTATCGTAGAGAAGCATTTTCATACCATCAATGGTGATAATGACTGTTTTTTAAAATCACGAGTTTCGCTTTATTTAGCCAATAAGTTCTCGTGCGCTTTTCTCATAAGGCGACTACGATTCTATATCTTCGAAGGTAACTGTCACTTGCCGGTAGTTGGCCAATAATTTTAAGGTGCAATAAAATTTTAAAATTCCAACTGTATTACTTTAAAGTTGGAGCCATTCTCTCAGAAGCCATTCATACCAAACACATATACGTAGGCTTTAAAATAAACCGGCATAATGTGCTTCAAAAAGCCTAACCTAGCATATCTTTTTATACAGAGAGTAGAACTGACTCTACAATAATATCCCGAGATAAAGCTATTTTCTCAAAAATGAACATAAAAATATACTGTTTCAAAAATTAATTATTGCATTCTAAGCAGTGTGTTGTGCAACGGATTACTGTTTGTACGACAAACTATAAGCACTTTAGCATTGTTTTTAACAGCGAATCCGAAATTATAAAAGTGAGCGAGTTCCTAATCGAGCGACGACCAATTTCCACTCATGACGACATATGTTGAAAATATAGATTTTTCAAGTTTTTCGCTCTATTTACGCATGTTGTTAAATTTTTTATTTGTATGCTCGAATAATTATAAAAGCTAATTACCGACTCTTATCAACAATTTTCCATTAAAATGCAATATTAATTTGAATATTACGGAGACTTAATATCAGAGTACGTCAAGACTGTCTTTTAACTGTTTTCTCATTACCAAAAGGGATATTTTGTAAATTAATTATTTTGTACTGTAAAAATGATATTACAATCCAGTAGGTATTATTTGTTTTTATTAATTTTGATAATTTAAATAAACGTGAATATCAGCAAACAGAAAAAAAAAGCAACGTAAGAATTTATTACATACAATACCAACGAAATTTAATGAATTTTCCAATGAAAACTAGAACTGAGTATATGCAGGTGACAGATACTCGTCTAGACTAATATTGAAATTTTATGTCCATTTCTAAGAATGACTGAAGCAATAATTTTTTCCTAACAATTCTAAGTGCCTACAATAAACATTTAAAGAGTTCCAATATTTTCAGTAAGTACTCAACTTTCAACAGAACGGTAATTTATATCATTATGTTTTGATTGATCTCAGTAATAATGTGTTTTCCTCTGGATAATATTTTTACAAAATTAATTATTATTCCCTGAATAGATTTAAGAGACAATATTGTTAAAATAAACTAAAATCCATAAAGTTAATCAGAAAATGTATGGATATATTAATGAAAAGTTAATTACCAATTAATGAAAATATTAATGAACTTATTTTATGAAAATATTAATAAATAATTTGCTCAAAAATTAGAGAGATATTATAAAATATAATTTTGCACTTTAGATTGAAATCAAAAAATTTAAAATGTATAATACAATTCTTATAAAAAAATTGTTTTTATATGGCAAATGCTTTTTTTAAATCATTATTACAAAGATAATCGTTTATTTTACATAATCGCCTGACATTCATGTTTCGTTCTTTATATCTGGAATTGGAAATTTCAGTACAACGGATTTGCGATCGAAGTTATTTATTTTTAATCATTTTACACGAAAAATTTATCTGGAGAGAAAATGCGAAGAAAAGAAAAATATAGAGAAAATTTGCTCTAAAATAAGATTCAAATTTTCTTTTTCAGTTCTTGAATAAATTTTCGAACGAAAATTGAATTAACTTTAATGGCGAGGAACTAGAAAAAAGATTTTTATTCATTGGAAAAAAAATCGTCTGTGTAAAACTTTCATCAATAACTCTTCCCACACGCCTTCTATTGAGTCAACACTCAGAGCACAGATGTTTCAAAAAATGTTTTTTCAGTGTCGAATCCAGGAGGAGGGCTATCTGGCTGCAGCCCCCCACAGAGTTAAGCCAGAAATCTTAATTTTATTTAAAATCACTACAACCGTTTGTTCTTAATTTCTCTTTTTTTTTTTTAAATTATAATAACGTGACAACATTGCTTTCCGGCTTAACATGCTCGAAAATTTTCCTACTTTTCTAGTCATTCCAGTTGTACTTGGTCGAAGACATTTTCTGGCTAGTAACTTAATTGCATTTTTTATTAAATTATATAAAGCATTGTAGTGTTTTATAGTATTCTTATTGTCAGGTAAGTAAAGCCTGTAAAGTTAAAGTGTTTTAGTTTACATAAGCCAAGGGGTTTGAGATTCGTCACGACGATACAAATTTTTGACGACCTCAGCCCCCTCCCCCCCGACCTAAATTCTGGATTCGCCACTGTGTTTTTTAGAAAAAAGCAGTCCATTCTTAAAGAGATTTTGATAAGAATCCTTATGCCATATATTCCGAAGAAGCCTAAACCTTTAAAGATTACACATAACGATATACTTTAAAGTCATGAAATCAATTGTTTGCGGTTCTGGTTTGCTGCCGGATCAAATAAAAGAAATACATACAATAAGACTATATTATTTAACAAAAATTTCAGAACAATTAAAATAGTAGGTACCCTCTCTATTGAATAATTATTATTAATTTATTAATTCTGCATTCAGAAATGATAAATCTGTCAATGACTGACTAGCTGGAAAACCATGTTACCTAACACGAAATGAGTATGCCAGCAATGCCTTCGAAACAGGCTGATTTCATTAAGCGCTCAATTCTTTTTAAAAAGAGGGAAATTACCACTTTTTTTATAATATGTGGCAACACGATACCTATAGTGAGTTATCCCTTCATAGGTGATGATCTTCGTTGTATTATTTTTTTTCATAATTAGATAACTAAATTTTCTCATATTTTTGAAATTCAGTTTCTTCTATAATTCCAGAAATTTCATTTCTCAAATGAATCTAATTTTGAG
>BGPR01042864.1:0-13117 GCA_013235015.1 Araneus ventricosus
ACTAAAAGAATATTTTAATCGCTTCCACGCGCCAGCTTAAATCGCGAAATCAGCAACTTGTTGGCGCCATACTTTTTCCTAAAACACTTACGTAATTTACTAAAAATAGCTAATATTCCCTTCACTTTGATGAAGTGTCTATATGTTAATCCCTTATCTAAGAGAATGAAGGGATTTTCCGTTCTCTTTTGACTTGAATCTTTCATACGAGATGTGCGCATATTCCGCCACTCTCCCATAATAAATAAAAACAGTTAATAATTCGGCTTGTTCCTTATTTGACGACTTCAACAACGGAATCATTTTATGTATATATTTTATTATATATAAATATAATTTAAAATCAATAATCTATTCCTAATCTAAAGATATGTTAAAGATATTATTAATTAATTTAAGTATTATACATAATCACTGGAAGTAACAAATATAAATTCAAATTTATGATTGAATGTTAAAAAATTTTTGAAATAACTATATGGTTCCAAAATTACAGCGTGCTACACATCCACAAAATGTTTTTAAGCAAACTTAAAATAAAATGCACACTATCTACCAATTTTAATGTTTTTAAAGAACACCTGTTACTGTTAAAGACTGACAACTGAAAAGTACAGAAATCCACTAGATTAAGAGCAAGTCAACAAGCGTTTCAGTTCGCTAGAATAATGGTTTCAGTAGTTTGATTATAAAAAATACAAAATTCTAATTTACAATTGATTTCAGACAAAGCGGTTAATAATTTTAAAACATTTTCTATTAATCAATCTCAATATTCTTTATTTATAGAATGGGACATTTTTTAAATTATAAAACAACAGGATGTAAAACTTCAAATTGGTTATTAGAAAAAATTACGAAGAGGAAAGGTTTCAGAAACTACCTTTCCTTTTTTTACTGCTAATTCCTTCAAAATATCTCTAGCTATATTTATAATTGCCGTATAAGTATAAGTTATAAAGTTTTAATAAACATAATTAAAAACATTATTTATTTAAGTTTAAGGTTAATTTATTCTACTAAAATTAGCTTTTCTTCAGTAAGCAAACTACTCATAATTTCTATATAATACTCATCTTAAAAGACTTAATGGTACAGTAGAAAGAAATATGCAATGGTATCAAATGCATGTTTAATAAAAATAAATAATGATCAGATTTAAATCAACATTTTCATCATTATTTTAATGATTGTGTAGAAAAGAGTTAAATCGTTTTATTTCAGACAATCAAAATTACTATAAGAGACAACAGTCTTCTCGGTGTTTAAAAAAAAAATGCGTGGAAATTCAACTCACAAACTGAATTCCCATTAATTATTATTATGTACACGACATTCAAATGGAAGTATATACTCTTATTTCGCATCTGAACATTTGAAAAATCTTATTTTATTTTATCGTGAACATCCGCTAGTAATTTATATTTGCAAAACTTTCTTAGAAATTTTAAAACAAATCATGTTTCTGTAATGCAACAAAAACATGTTTTTAATAATTTGTTAAAAACAATAATTAATTGATTTTTAATTTTAATAAATTCGATTATATTCTTTGTAACAGGCTGGTGCGGGGCCCTATTTGGAGCAATCGGTCCAATCGGCTTAAGGTCGGCCCCGACTTTCAACTTAACAAAAATTAAATAAGTTGGCGAATTTAAAGTTTGTTGATATAATCAAATTAAGACAATTAATAAGATAGACGAGTCGAATGGTAGTCAAATGCGATTAGTGTTTAATATTACAAAAGCAATGTAAAAATAAAGAAATGATAATTTTAGCTTACCTCTCAAAAAAAATTTTTTTCTTTCTTTTTCAACATACGCTACGTATGTCCTTACTTTCTTCCTGCTAAAAGCAGAAATAACACTTTTCTCACCAATTATTTTCCATGAAAGACAGACCAATAAGTCAGATCCCTTTTACTCTTCTAAACGCAAACGCATAAAGAAAAGCGTGAGTCATAAATGTCATTTGGTGTCTTGTGATTAGGGTGGGCACAATTTCTCCCACCCGCCCTAATCACAGTGTTAGTTAAGAAAACCTTTCCTACAGGCGAGTTCCCTTGTTTGTGAGATTTATGACAGTAAAATGAAACTACAAAAAAAGAAAGAAAAAACCACCTTATAGCCATCTCTCACAAGAACCGCAGTCTATCTGCACAAAGGGAGGCAATTCTTTCCGTCTCTCCGGGGGCTTCCGAAACCAGCAAAATATCTTAATGAGTTTTGCGACTCGAAATTTCACAGAAGAGATACCCTGTTTCAATGCCCCGAAGGTTTGCTGGTGAAACATCTGTAAATGATCGGGTGTCGAACTCCAAAACATGGACCTTGGGGGAAAGGGCTATTTTGTTTATGTGTTTGAGAGAAGGAGTTCTTCTTTGCTTCTCTGCCACACTTTCTGGGGAGCCCAAATTGTCTTCTGTTTAAGGGGCCCACTTGCCATCGGGCAAACTGGCAACCTAGCCAGTCCGCCACTTGCCACATGCCTCGTCTTATGAATGGCTTATCGCCAGGGTGCAAGCCGGACGGCCCGGCATGGCGGTGGACTGATGGTATGGTTTCAGAAACGGAAGTTTAAGACTCGATTTCGCCAAAGTTTCTGTCGTATATGTAGATCCGGTGGTGCTTCGAGGGTCAGACATCATCACGCTAGTGAGGCGTGCAAATTTGATGAGAGAAGTGCTGGTCATCATGTAATCACGGTTCAAAACTTCGATGTCTGTCCCCATATGCAGTTTCAAAACAGGACGTAAATGTAACTAAGGCTAGGAACAGGCCTTCATTTATGAAATTTATTTCTGGGTTAATTTTTGGAACTTTCTTGGGTCATTCGCTTCTCCAAGTTCTGAAATGTATACCACCGAGTTTTGGCTCTAGATCCCTCCTCCAATGATAATAAATACCTCCTTCGGGAGCGGTCGGGCCGTGGCCTGGTGATAGGCTATTAGGACTCAGGCCTCAGTACTCGAGCTATTACAGCATCTGTCATTCAGATGACTAGGATGCTACGGTAGGGCGGGGGGGTGGGAGATCCAGTTTTTCTGGTTATCTCTACAGTTCTCTGAATTAGGGTACTTTAATTGTTACTATCCTGTAATATAAATTTTAAGGTTTACAATATTAACCAAATAATACAATATTTCTAGAGAATATTAATATAACGCTAAACATTGCAGTGAAACCTAAGAAAAATTAGCAAGACAGAACACAGGAAACAGCTCCACATTCAGTGGGACAGGGGTGGTGCCACAGGGGAGACAGGGGGCAGGGTCCCCCTGTCGGGTATGCTGTGCCCCCCCCCCCCGTCGGGGAAAATATTTGTGCGGGGTATTCAACTAGTTGATAAATAAAGACTATTCTAGCGAAAATTTGGGACAAATTTCATTACATTCATCCCCTCGTACAGCAGGTCGTGGCCCTGTCGAGAGCCTTACCCCAGTCGGGTGCAAACTCTAACACTTCTCTGCTGTGGGAGGGTTGTGACTGTAACCCTCAATGTAACTGGTTGTAATACATTATCTATTTTTCCTTAACGTCTTATGGAACGACACTAACAGCCCTGAATCATGTGGGAGGGCTGCAACTGTATGCACCAATGTAACTCGAGGTAACACTCTACCCTTTTACTGCACTCATCTTATAAATCCTCTTGTGTATATTCTAGATTATATTTGGACTATAACTATCTATGTATCATTATATTGTTCTCTGTTTGCGTATTATGCTTTATGTATATTGAAGTTCCCTTTTATGTGTTATCTCTTGATGTATTTTTTTTTTTACTTTTACTTTTGCTTTTCAATAAAGTTTTCCCGCCTACCCATCCAACCGACATGGAGCCGTCTAAGCTTCGAGTTCGGGGGTATGCTGTGGTGTTAGTATATAGAAAAAAGTACTGAGGTCATTGGTAAAGGACATTTGACTGACATATTCTAAAATATTTTCCTGTTTCAGAAATATTTTGCCAGTTGTATTTCCATCCTGCTCCACATAAATCATAAAAAATTTACATGACCTGAAATAGGTGATCTTATTTCAAATATCATAAAAGATACTCCTCATCGCATGATAAAATATTCCCACTATTTTCAGGAACTGTCTGAAAAATCATGCACCGAAAAACAAACTGTTTTGAGCATTCGCGTGTTACGTTCTATGCTCTAGATAATTTGATCGTCTACACTTTCAATGGGAATTTATAAAAGAAATGTTCCTAACTGATGAAATTTGTTCTCTTTCATTTACCTTAGAGATACTGATTAAATATAGCTGTCACTATAGAAACGAATAAGAATAACAGACAGAAACCAATATTGGATAAAATGTCTATAAATGGCAGGTCCTCAAGAAAGGGTTAAATATAAGACAGATAAGAAAAGTTTGCTAATTCAAAAGCAATTCGTCAGAATATGCTCCACAGAATCCTGATAAAATGTGTTTCCAACTTAGTAATCTTGGCACTATAGTAACCAAAACTGTTCATTGCGTTGATAAGACTTGAATCCTTCCAAGACAATTTTTAAAAACTTTTGCAGCTGAATATCATTGCTAGATCAAAGCAATTTTCTGCACGAAATCAGGCGTAGAGATAAAAATAAAGGCTGTGTTTATAAAATTGGAAGTAATCCAGAAATGCTTCCAGTCACGACGTATTAATTAAAGTAGTGTTTTTAAAGTGCTTTTAGTTTAGTTAGAATAATCAATTTTTATTCCCGTTTTGAAATTATACAAGGAATATTTTGGTGCTGACTTCGCAAATCTGATTCGTAATTATGAAGGGAAGAACACCCGATCCGGCACCCTCTCTCCGAACTTCCACACCTCAGTTGTGGAAAAATGTTTGACCTGACATATTTAGCGTACATCAGGCCCATGT
The DNA here is from genome assembly GCA_013235015.1 of Araneus ventricosus. Taxonomy (NCBI): domain Eukaryota; kingdom Metazoa; phylum Arthropoda; class Arachnida; order Araneae; family Araneidae; genus Araneus; species Araneus ventricosus. The sequence continues at coordinate 4,879 of BGPR01042864.1, forward strand.
ACTGTCTGTCCACCACGAGAACTGTCACCGACAAATTGTCTAGTACACGGCGGTCGCTATAGAAACAGTTTATCTTAGGAAGAATCCATTTCTAGTAGGTAGAAGTTCGTTCAAATGTGTTCCGCCGCAAATTGGCGCCAAGAATGAAAAAACTCCAACTTCCGTTGCCTTCCTCCTACTCGAAATGGATCTTCCCTGGCATAACTGGTTGCTATAGCGACAGCCGTAAACTAAACAATTTGGCGGCGACAGTTCTCGTGGCGGACAGACAGTACCAGGGTTGCCATATTGGCATTTTTAAGACCAAATTATGGGAATTTGGGCCTTTTTCAAAGCCCTTGGCCTTAGGAATTTTCATTTGGCTTTAAATTCATTTTTGGCCTTTTTTGACTTTATTTTCGTTAATGACTTTTAGAACAATTTTTAATTACTTATTCTATTGTTCTTTAATAAATTTTTGATATTACACAATTCAAATTATATATAATGAGCTGTCAAACGAAATAGCTCCTGAATAGAACAAGGATATTTTAAAATTCTTACACTTAAATTTTAGTTCAATAATAGAAAATTGAACATATGCCTATCAAGTGGGATTCGTTTTCGTGAAGGATAGCTGCTTTTCTAATAGCAAATGACGTTTTCAAGCAATTTGGCCTTTTTGGCCTTATTTTTAAGAAAGTTTGGCCTTTTTGGCCTTATTTTTAAGAAAGTTTGGCCTTTTTTGGCATTATTTTTAAGAAAGTTTGGCCTTTTTTGGCCTTTTTTTTACGAAAGTTTGGCCTTATTTTGCTATTCTGATCTGGCAACCCTGGACAGTACATGGTGAGCCGTCTCGAAGCCGAGACCCTCCAAACTCGAAGCTGAGATACTGAAACAAATCACTACGGTCCGTTTTCAAAATGGGTTTCAAGGAGTGGTAAGAATCGTGTGACTGCTGGGCGGATTGGATAATCTTATCTGTTTTATCGCGATTATAATCAGAGAAATCAGCGACAGTGTTCTCCCATCTCTCAACTTTCTCGTATACTAAGACAATATGCCGCATTTTGCGCTTCATAGCCGAAACCGAGTACGGATTCTGAGCGTTTTCACATTATTGATTGTGTCCAAATTTTGACACAAATCCACAAAATTGATGACTTCACTTTACTTTACACTACGACACACCCTTGACTGCATGGAAAAAAATCTCCGGTTTGCAGTTTGGATGAGTGTGCGTAGAAACTTTATTGAACAGAAGAAGAAAAATGGTTAAATACAGTGTTTTAACATCTACGAAAAATTATAAAAACAATAAAAAATGCGTATTTACATATGAAAAGAAAGACTCGCGAAGCAAAAACAATTTTAAGACAGGTCCCAAAAGTTCGCTGCATCTATATAATTGTAGGAGGACTGATTAGGATCCTAGGTATTGAACCTCTAGAGTAGTGGTACACAAACGATGTTCATTTCCGCCCCCCTAACATTGTGTTAAATTTTTTTGCGACCCTTTCTGGGATCGCGACCGCGTTTTTCGAAGAAAAGCGTTATATTTTTTATTGTCAAATAAATTTCCTGGAATTTAGCGACCCACAAAAATTTTCTCACGGTTTGCGCACCACTGCTCTAGAGGGTCTTAGTCCGTAAGTCTGAGGTCTTGGTGAAGGAGAGAAATCTGGGTCGGAGTCGGATGAATTGGTTCCGTCCGGTGGCTGGTTTATGAGGTTCTCATTCTCAGTGAGGAAATATATAAGCTTAGCTATATTTATTCTTGATAGTTTATTTGAAAGTACGCTTTTCCACTAAAGTTGAGTATTTTCTGCACTTGGTTTTGTAAAATGATAAGATAACGTCAAGTGACAAGAAGTTGCGTAGTGGAGAGGGTATCCCTTTTCCCAGCTTGCGCAGATATCTAGAACAATATTGATGAGTAGACCACAAACCAAATTCCATAGTTCTAAGTCGTTGCATCTTCAAGTTATCGCGTTCACATACACACAAATATACAGGCCAACAGACGGACAACTCTGCAACAGACTGAGTACAGCATCTGATACAGATTTACAAATCTAATAATAAATCTATACACTTGATTTAATTCAGCTAAGTATTTACATTTTTGAGTTATCGTGTTCAGATGAACGCGGACGAATGAACAGACAGACTCTCCATAGAGGGATTTTGTCCAAAATTTGATCGGAATCTCGAAATTTGGTGAAAAAACCAATACCAAATTTCATGTCTTTAGCTCGCTGTGTTTTTAGTTACTGTAGTCACAGACCAATCTACAGACACACCGACATAATTTCAACCAGCGGGAGTGTTCTCCCCTAAACTTTCTCGTATACTTCCCAAAAAAGGTGCCGTTTTCCCTTCCCCCGCGTGGATAAAAATATTCGAACCTATTGTTACCCAGAATCCAATGACTATCAGAAGATCTTTCATCATAGTGATTAAAAAATATTTAGATAAAGAATCAAATTCAAAGAGATGCGTACCGATTTTCCGCTCTTGCCGGCTCAAGAACAAACTGACTTACTTCCAGTGCGCATGCGCGTGGAGATACGATTCTTTTCAAAAGTAAATTTTACAGACCGACGACAGTCAACCCTCTGACGTATTTGGCCCAAAATTTTATACGGACCTACATTCATGATGATAAAACTGTGTACCAAATGTTATCCATCCAGCTATTCAAGTTTTTGAGTTATAGTGTTCACATGAACGCGGACAGACAGAAAGACAGACTTCCCGTGAACGGATTTTGTCCAAAATTTGATAGAAACCTACAAATTATGTGTCAAGTTCACATACCAAATTTCATCCCTGTATCTCTAATAGTTTTCGAGTTATCGTGTTCACAGACATACAGACAGACATAATTCTAAAATTGTGTTTTTCGGACTCAGGGAGGTCTAAAACGTGAAGATTCGTCAAAATCTCGAGTTCGAATTTTTTGATGATTACAATACTTTCTCTTTGTATACTTCAGAGCCCTAGGAATGTTCGAAAAGTGCAAACCGGATGCATTTATGTAATCGACAACTGACTTCAATTTTATGGATTTCCAGTTCACTATTTAATTGCTATTTGAAGCTGAATCTGTGCGTAGTTTGTTGTGCAATTTCAACAATCTACAATCTTTTCTACGTACCTTTTCTATTTTTAGGTTGTCGATTCCTACCTTTATATATAATCTTGAATATTATCCTAAGATATATGGAAATGATAGAGACACTTGAATAAAATAACATTTATTGCATTTATACTTCTTATTTAGTAGAGAGCGGTTTTATTAATCTAGGAGTTAACAATTGCTATTTAAAAATGCATTGCAATTACTGTTCTTAACAAATACTTTTAATGATTCACGGCTGAATATCCTGGAAAAATTAAAATATTTTCACTGACGCGCGAAGAGTTGTAAAGCTAGCTAGATCGACAACACGCAATATCGCATTAAACAGAATTGATAGATCATCATAAATCAGCTCAACTTTATCCTTCTTATTGATTAAATCATTACCTAATTATTAATGTTCTGATTTAAGAAAATATAGTAATCCTACGCATTAATACAGATGTGAGAAAACTAGCTGTAGAACAACATTTCACATCGTCAAACAAGTCAGACGTGTTGCCAACAAATGAGAAAAAGCGTTTCCGATTCATCTAATTAAATTAGTCGATGACATCATCTGACAATGATGAACTTTCATTTCCTTCGCCGCTCATAATGTGTGACTACATTAAATCGTCTGAATTGAAAAAATAAAAATTCGCAACGAATGCGTATGACTGTAGAACGCCACGTGTCATCGTAATTGTTGAATAAAACTTTGCATGTTCGCAATGCTTATGCAATTTTTCTGTGGAATTCTAAAAACGGTTAATTTATTGCTTCTACAAAGAAAATAACTTAAAATATTTTTTCACCATAGTAACTAGAAATCAACACAAATTGTTGTGCTATCCTAATCAATTTTTGAAATACCGCTTCTGGCGGTCGATCTCTTGCACAATCTTTTTGCAAACTAAAAACATAATAAAATCAAATTGTGATTAGATTTCCAGTTTGTGGAAGGCTGATGACAATTTGATTATTGCATTATCATAATTACGACAACTTGAATGCTAATTACAATTTGTCACCATTTTAAAGTGATAGCGAAAACCTAAAAAAATCGAAAACGCTAAGTAGTGAAACTTAAATAAGAAAAGATGCATTTTTGACATTTAATTTCACTTGGTTTCATGTTTGTAAAGACGGCATTTCGTAATCAATTTTCTTTTAAACTTTCTATATCTAGAGTTTTAAAACTTTGCACAGGTATTTGTTTCCAATGACAATACAATATTTAATATTTTCAGAACTTAGTTTTCAATTAAACGATTAGTTTTAATTGAAGTTTTATTTCGCATGAAAAGCGCCATCTAGTACTAAATTATTCATAACATGTCTACAAGATAAAATAGTTTTAAAAAGTAGTAAACGTACAAATAAGAAAACTGAAAGCAAATATTAATAAGAATAAAAAGTTTTTGAAAAGCACGAGTTTATTAGTTTTACTTTCTCGTATACAAAGAGAAAGTATTGTAATCGTCAGAAAATTCGAACTCGAGATTTTGACGAATCTCCACGTTTTAGACCTCCCTGAGTCCGAAAAACACAATTTCGGAATTATGTCTCTCTGTCTGCGAACACGATAACTCGAAATCTATTAGAGATGCAGGGATGAAATTTGGTATGTGATCTTGATACATAGTTTGTAGGTTTTTATCAAATTTTGGACAAAATCCGTCTATGGGAAGTCTGTCTGTACACGTTCTTGTGAACACTATAAACTCAAAGGTAGATGGATGCAATTTGGTACACAGTTTTATCAACCGGAATGTAGGACTGCATCAAATTTTGAGCTGAATCCATCAAAGGGTTGACTGTCTGTTGGTCTGTATAATCGTATACTTCGGACGACGATATCTTCTAAAAGATAGCTTAGATCAACGAAATTTCGCATGTAGTCTTGCAGCCCTAATTGGAGATTTGTCTCCAATTTTCGTTTAAATCAGTTTTAAAAAGGCGTTGAAATTGCATATTCGGGGTTTTTTCCCCCCATTCTACAACGAAAAAAAAGGCGCGAACACTAGAGCGTGTTTCTCCACCTTAGGGAATATCGCACGTTTTCTGGCTCGCGGTGTATTTTTCCCCCACGCGTGTTAGTCGTATGCGAGAAATTTTCGGGGAAGCCACTCTGGCTGGTTTATTATTGCGATCACATACTCACGAAAAAAACAGATCGATAGACAGTAAACAGTTTGACGGATTTGAACTTAAAATTGAAACAGATATGCCTGATAATAACTCAAGCATATGCTAAATTTCCCCCATCTAGCTCATTGCTCATCTGAGATATCAAGTTCGCATGCACACGGGCTCGCAGACAAATTTCCCGTTGACGGATTTCATCCAAAATTTGATACAAATCTGCAATTTGGGTGTAAAGACCACATACCACATTTCATTCTGTACAGCGTATTTCACTTTTGAATTGTCGTTTTCACAGACAGATCCCAACCAGCGGGAGTGATTTCCCCTAAACTTTTTCGTATACTCCTATCACATGTAGAGAAAAAAATAAGCTAAAAGGCAGTAAAACGAACAAGAACCCCTAACGCAGTGGGGAGAAAAAATAAGCGAAACGTCATACCACGATTTCCGAAGGTCGTCCAACACGGAAGTGGAATTAGAAGCCGGCGTGATTACCAATAGGGCTGGGTGTAGATAAAAAAAACGAAATTTTCAATTTGAACGCCTTTTTTTTAACCGATTGACACAAAAATTGGACACAAATCTACCATTAAGGTAAGAAGGCCACATACCAAATTTTATTTATCAAAGTAATTTTTTAAAGAAGTTATTGCGTTCAAAAGTATGCGATTATACAGACAGTCAACCCTTTGACAGATTTAGCCCAAAATTTTATATGGACCTACATTCCTGATGATAAAACTGTGTACAAAATTTTATCCATTTAGCTATTCAAGTTTTTGATTTATCGTGTTCACATGAACGCTGTCAGACCGTCAGCCAGACTTCCCGTGGACGGCTTTCGTACAACATTTGAAAGAAACCTACAAATTATGTGTCAAGCCTACTATTATTATGGCCTACCAAATTTCATCCCTCTAGCTCTAATAGCTTTCGAGTAATCGTGTTCACAGATAGACAGACATAATTCCAAAATTCTTTTCGGACTCGGCGAGGTCTAAGTCTGTAGAAGGGTTGACTGTCTGTCGGACTGTGTAATCGCATACTTGTAAAAATTATATCTCCTAAACCCTTTGGCTTAAATAAATAAAAATTAGTATGACGGTTGTTAACATAAATTATAGATCTGTGCCCAATTTTCTTTTCAATCGGTTAAAAAAAGGCGATCAAATTGCATAATTAATTTTTCTAATCCGATTCTCCATATGCATGCGTACTGGTAGCAATCTCTGTGCACGCAGAAGGATTGCGTCACTTTGTCCTTGAGCCGGCAAGAGTGGAAGTGTGTGCTAGATGCGTTTTAATCGCTACGCATCTCTTTGAATTTGATTCTTTACCTAAATATTTTACAACCACTATAATCTGCAATGAAAAACCTTCTGATAGTCATTAATTCTGGGTTACAGTAGGTTCGAATTTTTTTTATCCTCACGGGGGGAGGAAACAGCACCTCTTTGGGAAAGTATACGAGAAAGTTTAAGGGTGACCACTCCCGCTGGTTTATACTCGATATATGAGAAAACAAGAATTGCATATTTTGTAACTTTTTTACTTTCTCGTATACGAAGTATACAAAGAGAAAGTATTGTAATCGTCAAAAAATTCGAACTCGAGATTTTGACGAATCTCCACGTTTCAGACCTCCCTGAGTCCGAAAAACACAATTTTGGAATTATGTCTGTCTGTCTGTGAACACGATAACTCGAAAACTATTAGAGCTACGGGGATGAAATTTGGTATGTGGTCTTTAAACATAATTTGTAGGTTTCTATCAAATTTTGGACAAAATCCGTCAACGGAAAGTCTGTCTGTCTGCATGTTCGAGGTCATGCGAACGCTATAACTCAAAAACTTGAAAAGCCAGATGGCTAAAATTTGGTACACAGTTTTACCGTCATGAATGTAGGTCCGCAGAAATTTTCGGCCAAATCCGTCAAAAGGTTGACTGTCTGTCGGTCTGTATAATCGCATCTCCAACGAATCCGCTGTCTCCACGCGCATGCGTACATAACGCCATCTTCTGTGCACGATATTTATTGACTCCTGCTTGGCGCTTTTGTTTTCATCTGATTCTCCATGCGCATGCGTACTTGGTAGCAATCTGTACACGCGTAAGTATTGTCCTTGAGCTAAGAAAGAGTAGAAATCGGTACGCATTTAATCGGAACGCATCTCTTTAAATTTGATTTTTTATCTAAATATTTTCTGATAGTCATTGGATCCTGGGTTACAATAGGTTCGAATTTTTTTATCCACGCTGGGGGAGGGGAAACAGCACCTTTTTCGAGAAGTATACGAGAAAGTTTAGGGGAGACCACTCCCGCTGGTTTACTTCTGCTTTCTTAAGATGATCTCTGTGCGTTTTTGCGATTTGATTCGTTAGGAACACTAACATTTTTTCCCGGTTCGCTCCGTTCTTCATTAATTGGTATAAAAGTAATCAACGACATAAATCGAATTCATTTTCGACATAGGAAATTTTTCTGTACTAAATAGAAATTCATGTACTCCTGTTTGTCTCTTAATCTCTATAAAATCTTATTGATGTCTACTAAAAATAAAAATGTCTGCCATATTTAAATAATGTTGCGAAGTTGTACAGGCTGCGTTGTAATTTTCTCTCGGGTTTGAGAAAAATATAGTTAAAAATATCACAGAAACAGGAAAAAGTTTCAGCTGTCCTTATAAAGAATCTCTTCAAGCTTTGAATGAATGGCTACGAGTAAGGATCACACAGTAGAGCAGCTAACATTAATTATGAATGTTGAATCGATTATGGCAAGAACTTGATTTTAAAGTTGATTAGCCGGCTTCGGCGACCAGCTGTTCGGCTGTAAGATTAATGATGCTCGCAACTTGGCGAAATAAATTGGCGGTTGTAGAGGTTGAGGGATTCTGCCAAAGTTTTATTTTGCGACATATCTCGAAAATGGAGGGTGATGGGAGGCAGGCGACCCTTGATGACATATCTAGACGTCATAAGCT
>BGPR01042865.1:0-13117 GCA_013235015.1 Araneus ventricosus
AATGATCCAGAAGACAGGGACGTGACTCAGTTTTTTCTTCCTTTCTTTATGACATGACAATTTTCGAAATCGTGACCAAACAAATGGTCATTTTTTGCATTCAGTTTTGAGTATTAATGTGCGCGAGGTAACTTTTCATACTAAATCGGGAACAAACTTCTAATCTACAACTTTCTAATTGCCTTTTTGTTCACATCGTTCACTGTTTATGAGATAGGACCGCCAATTCTAACATTTGGCGGTAGAGGGCGTTGATGAAATGGGTCTCAAATTTTCGCCAGATTCAACTACAGTTAAATACCTCGTACAAATATTTTCCCCGACGGGATACAAATTTTTTCCCAGATGGGCGGCACAGCTTCCCCGACAGGGGGCCCTGCCACCCCCCGGTCGCTCCTCTGGCGCCACCCTTTCAAGCGCAAGCAGAATTACACATTTCTCTTCGCATTGGAAAAGGAATGATTTGATTTTCGATGTTGTTTCTGCCATTTTTCTTAACAAACGGTCCAAGGTCAGAAAGATAGGAACTGATTGATTTTCTTACATTTGAACGCTCAAAAGGGTTTGAGTGTTCGTTCCCAGGGGTTATTTTAACAATATGTTTAAGGGCCAAAAAATCCTTGACAAACAAAAGTAGCCGCTGAGAGGGCTGACCACTATGCAGGCGCCGCATAGAAAAGTTTTTCTATAATGCCATTTAATTCTTTAATCACGAGGCGACTTTTTTTCTAGTTCATTTAAAACCGGTAGTTTTGGGAGGAAACGACGTCAATTGGACTCTCCCAACCTGGGTGTTCATTCTCCCTATCACACCACCCCTTGCTATAACCGTCTCTTAAGGCGCACAGAAATGAGCCGTGGTTGGATAGGATAATTGGATCCCCCTACCACGCTTATCTCCTAAGCGATCTCAGAACCTCACCTCCCCTCAAAAGAAGTCAACCTCCTCAGACCGGCCTTCGCCGCTGTTAAGAGGAAATTTGACCGTCTCGCTCGGTGTCAGAGGGTTACAAGTTCCGTCATGCGACATGCCTAAGTCGTTCCAAACGCTCTGCAGGGCAGGCCGTTGGCCGAGAGCTACCATTTTTGGCAGGCATCTACTTCTTAGGCAGTAGGTGCTCACTCAGAAAGGCTTTTTCAAAATTTTAATTGAGAATTAATCAAAATATTAATGCTTTGACTCAGTCAATAGTTTCGAAGCATTATCGAACAAAATTCATTCTTAGCCACTTTAAGATTTAAAGAATGAATTATCTTTTCAGTGATGCAAATTTTACTTTTTTAATTTTAATAAACTTTTAAAAATAATTAAAGTAGATTCCACATCAAGGCTTTTCAATGTTTTAGTCACTGCTTTTATACACACGTGCTTTGAGACAATATTAAATACATTGTTTGTGTGCGTACGATATCGTATTTCAAGTCCGTGACGTCATAGGCTCTCGATCGTTTGATCTATGATACGATTTGTTTGTTTTATATTTACGGGCAACGAGGGGTTAATTCTATACATATACGGCTTGCATAAAAACCAATCCCACTATAGACGCCTATGGGGAGTGTTTTCGATGTCAATATTTGGCGATATTTCGCTTTTTCGGCGAGAAATGCTTTGTAAAGTTTTTCTATTTCGACGACGACCGAGAGATGCAATCTGTTATAAGGATGTAAACATTTCTACTTTGTAGTTTTTTTGATGCAATCTGTTATAAGGATGTAAACATTTCTACTTTGTAGTTTTTTTTGTGTGTATGTGTGTGACATAAAGTAGAATGAATTACTTCTTGAGTGTCTTAAAGTTGAAAATAATTTGTTATTAGTTGTTAATTGTAAATAAAGATGGAAGGTTTTCAAAATACGATGTAGAAAAAACTTAGCTTCGCGCCAATCAAAATAAACACGGAAATCCTAGCCGGCACAATGATCAACTTGGAGTGGTAGAAGACATTCCCATAGGCGCCTACAGTGGGATTGGGTTTTTATGCATACGGCTTATTGTTTAAAAGTTTAAAATAAATATTGTTTTTCCAAACTTATCGTGTTTTCCTTCAAACCATACAGTTACAAGGTAATAAAAAGACAGGATTTGAAAGGATAATTACGTTTGTTGGGGAAAGTTAGTGGCAATATTTATTGAGAAAAAAAACGAAGGCGGAGATATGAAAAAATATGGGTTCCGAGCAACGCCGGGTTAGCAGCTAGTTTTCTAAAAATGAGAAAAAGACAGACGAACCAAACCTAAAACATTATCATCCAGGGATGTTCCGGACCAGAGGTTCGAATCTCCTTAATTTTTTTAAAATCAAAATTTCTGAAGATCAAAACAAAACCGTAAAGGTGTGATGCTCTGAAAGAAATACTCTGAATGAGTTGGAATTTAAATCACATTTCTATTTTTAATTTTTAATGAGCGCTTAGGAATTTTCTTTCTTATGATATTCACTGTGTTTTTTCGCATTTTATATTTTTCATTGTTTTTCTGCCTTCTCTTTTATTGTTTTCTTTTTATTACACTGTTAAACTCTGTTTTGAAAAGCATTTTTTATTTTTATTATTTACTAATTTTTTAGTCTTTAATAATTTTGGTAATAATTATTATGGAATCGTGTAATAAATTTTTTTCCAAATTTTTACAAGATAGCATGAATGAGATTAAAATTGAATTAAAATTAATCTGTTAGCTGAAAATTAAAGTCTGAAAATATTAAAATATATTTTTATCGGGAACACAGAATTCTACAGATTTTCAGAATTCTTGTACATCAAGAAGGGAGCAAAAAAATCGATCGTAGAATGCTATCTTTACAAGCAGAGAACAAATGAAGTTCAATGAAAGAGTGTAAAAACGAATTAACACGATACGTCAATCGTCTAAATTGTCATTGATAAATACTCACGTCCTTCTTTAGAGTTGGGATAGTTAATGAAGGATTGGAGGTAGGCCTCATTGACTTTCCCCCACATCCATCCCGATCCCTCTCCGACGATGTAGTAGTAAAAATGCAGGCAATTTAGATTCGTTATCGGTTTTGTGTACACAGGACTGCTGAGCATGGCTGTCTGTAAGCTGGAAAAGATGGATCCACTCTCACCAATGATCCAGTAGCCTCCTAAAGGTAGGAATAAAAGAGGATTTCGTTCAAAATAAATCATGAATATCTGAAATAATACATTTGTAAGTTGCTACGTTTTCATAGAAGATTCTGTTAATTTACCTAATAAAAATGCGTAATGATGAAAATCTCACACGATTTCTTCAACGGAAGTAAATGGTTGTTGTTAAGATACAGGGTGATTATAAAACAACTTTGCCGATATATGACCCCCTAGCGAGCATACCGTTATAGGGAGCGGAATAAAATTTTATATGCGGGCACTATACGGTATGCACTCAAGAACTATGTGCAAAACAATAGCCCAACTCTCACAGTTACGATTACAGTGACAAAATTTCGAAATTTTCAAATGGCAACACCTACTTTTTTCATGGAAACGTGATCCTCACGGTAATAAACTTAAAATGGAGTTGTAATGGTATTTTTAGCACAAAAAATGGCTGCGCAAAGATATAAAAAGAAAACGAAAACAACAACAGTAATGTAAAAATACCTTTGCTATGTAGGTATTTTAATTATACAAAAAAGAAATTACAGAAGAACCAGAAGAAGTAAACAATGTCAATAACAATGTATCTTTTGCGCGCAACGCAGCAGCATCCAGTTATTGCATTAACAATATTGTCGATAATCAACTAACCAACTAAGATACAATCAAAGAACAAAAATCATGCTTCAATAAAAGTAATAACACATTAAGATTAAACAAATAAAATGGAAAAAAATGAAAGAGAACTCGAATGGGGAACTTTTTCAAAGTGCCACTCTCCATCGGAGGTCTGAAATGGATAAATTTTCTGTCAAGGGAATGACTTAATAGTCAAATAATAATCCCTCTGTGGCCTGAATTTATCCAATAATTGAAATAATGTAGGAAAACACCTTTCTTAAATAAGAAAAACTTCAGAAAACCTTCTTTAATAAATCCAATAGAAAAAGAAGATAAATTAACATTACCTTCTGCCAAATATACCAGTGAAAACAACGCCATCGAAGCAAATCAGAAACAAAGGATATTAAGTCTAGAAGCTAGCAAACCTAGCTCCATCTATTGAGAGAAATTCCAATTAAATTAACAGAAATTTAGAAGCTCTTCAATTTTTTTTTAATTAAGTTATTATAGTTAAAGAAATTACTTGGGTAGCCGTTTTCTTTTAAATTATTTTTGAAATTATAAAAGCTGTGACGAAAATTGAATGGCTATTATAAATATTTTTTATTCTAATAAATTTGAGAATAAATATTGAAAAACACTATTTATAGGTGGACATAGGTGGCCAACTAGACATAGGTGGTCCAACTTAAGAACCAGTTCCTTTGTCGTATCTATGTTATTACTTTAACATTTGTTTGTTTCCTTCGACATAGTACGTGCATTTTCAACTTTCTTGTAATGAACAGGTGCAATATTCATTGAAGTTGTGAATAATGCAAAATTTAACCCTTCTTTCAGTAAAAAAACCTGCAATTTGTAGACTTTTTTCCTTAGAGGGTACGACTTAAGCAACTTTACCCCTATGACCTTTTAGCGGGCATAACGTTATAGGGATCGGAATAATATTTTGTATACGGTTACAGTGACAAAATTTCGAAATTTTCAAATAACAATACCTACTTTTTGACGGAAATGTGTTTCCCACAATAAAAATAAACTTAAAATGGATTGGAACGGTAATTTTAGAACGAAAAATGGCAGCGTTAGGCAGAGACAAGGAAAAAAAGCGAAAATAATCAATAGTAAATAATATCTAAAAAAGCTGTTTTTCCTTTCTCTGCTTAGAGCGTCACCGTTCTTTGCCTAAAAATAACATTCCAACTCCATTTTAAGTTTTTTACTACGAGGATCACGTTTCCGTGAAAAAAAGTAGGCGTTGCCTTTTGAAAATTTCGAAATTTTGTCGCTGTAACCGTAACTGTGAGAGCTGGACTATTGTTTTGTAATCATTCTTGAGCGCAAAACATATAATCCCTGCATACAAAATTTTATTTCGCTCTCTATAACAGTATTCTCGATAGGGGGTCATATATCGGCGAAGTTTTTTTATAATCACCCTGCCTGCATGTAGTCTGTAGTCGTGAAAGTGAAAATTTGATATCGCATGCCGTTTCAATTAACTCAAAAATGTGTTTATTAAAGAAAATTATTATACCACCAAGACAGTAATAATGAGATCCGCAATATTAAAATGCACCTGTGTAAAATCTATTTACACAAGCTTATCAGGAGAAATATTTATTCTACTATATTTAGACTTTAAAAATGTAAAAATGAGAATTTTCTTATCTCCAATCGAAATGACGACATGCTGTCTGAGATTCAACATCTTTTATTTCTTGTTGACATTGAGATGATGTTAGACATAGGATATCATGCACTCATCAAGCACTACAAACTCATCATATCATTTATATAATAGTTTGTCCTCAATCTGCAGGAATTCACCCCTTTAAAATATCTAACCGTGATATTGTACACAGAATAGATCATACTCAGCAGATATAATGATACATTAATCTATTTCATGAAACACTCATCAATACATTCATCTTACAACAATGTGCCTCTCTCTTCAACATTCGACAGAGTGCACATGAGTTCCCTACTTGTATCTCACCATACGGGTACCTGTCTCAATGAGACCAGGACTCTTGAGATCTTTACTTAAGCTTCCAAATGTGTCTTGAAAAAGGAATGACACCTTATTCTGGAGCGTCGCAGAGGGAACTGACTTTCTATCTTAAAGCAAGAAGTCAACTTACAAGGAAGGTTAAAGGTTGAAGGAGGGCCTCTCCGTTCCGTCCAGGCCCTCATAGGGTTCAATGGACCGACCCCTCTTACTTTTGTGGGGAAGTTCGCAACAGCACCTGTTAGATACTATAATATTTCTTAAATGCTTTGTTGTTTTGAGATAAAATTACCTATACTTTGAGCCTAACATTCGCTCAAATTTTGTTTCTATAAAAGAAAAAGACGAGTGTTCAACTAACTTGTAGTTATAAATCTTACTGCTTGAAAATTATTTCATGTTCATCTTCTATTCATTAACAAATTATGTTGATATTTAATAGTCTGAGAATGGTGATGTAAATACATGGAAAAGAATAGTCAACATGTTTTATGGAATGGAACTGCAGCTATGTCACTTATGTTATTAACGATGTTCTGAAATACTTTCCAAGTTATTCAAATTAAGTTAATCAAATATTTGTAATTTAGTGACAAACTATTACGTACCGACTGAGGTTCCGAGCGTGTGGTCGCTGTCTGGCTGCTTTTCGAAACTGGAAGTTGCACGACTTTGCGATTTCCATTCCCAGTTTAGAGAGCCTGTTCTGCTGGCAGTGTAACCACAGTCATAATCATCAAAACTGCACAGCCGAGTGACGTCACCTGAGAAAGAGAACGAAAGCAACGCATTATGAAATTTGCTGATACTTTGTGAGTGTAATTTTGAACGAAATGTGGCTATAAAAATTTACTGAAAAGAAAATAGAACTTGGAAAACGAAGAAAAATGCTATTGTGATCTAACAGATAAAACAAATAATACTTGTAATTACAAAATATGAAACTAGCAACATACAGCAACCGAAGAGCAAGTGAGTGTTGCAAGTGAGACCACACTTGCAATAAATACGCATAAGAGATGGGTAGACATACACTCACTTCCAAAAGTCAAGCACAATTCTTAAGATGCGAAAAAATTGGAGTTAATATGAATACTATGGTTCGCAATCAATTGCGGAGAATCGTGGGACATACTATCGTCATAACTCACATTTTACAGTGAAGATTCGGTCACAGGGCAATTAGGAGGGCCACCAGAAAGGGATGAAGGCGAAAATGGAGTTTGACTCATCCTTATTCACAGAAAATTGATAACGAGATGTAACTTTTATCAATGGTTATGGTGTAATGTGCATAATATTTACATGCATTTTCGTAAACACAGCACCAATATTCGGGAAAATATAAAGGTTTTCTTAAAAAATCCCAAATTTTTCCGCATGTTTTTTGTTATAACATGCAGAGTTTTCAACCAAATTGTATGAAACTTTTAAAATACTTGGCAATATGTAAAAGAAGCTTTGTATTAAAATTTGAATTAAAATATTTTAATATTAAAGGAAATATAAGCATTTGTAGTAAATAATTTTTTACTGCGCATGTGCGAAACGTAGCGTAATTTTTCTTTCATATCTTTAGAGCCAGATATCTTTCATATCTTTAGAGCCAGATATCTACTTATATAAGAATTCCATAACCATTGATAAAAGTTACATCTCGTTATCAACTTTCTGTGAATCAGGATGAGTCAAACTCCATTTTCGCCTTCATCCCTTTCTGGTGGTCCTCCTAATTGCCCTGTGATCGAATCTTCACTGTAAAATGTGAGTTATGACGATAGTATGTCCACGATTCTCCGCAACTGATTGAGAACCATAGTATTCATAGTAACTCCAATTTTTTCGCATCTTAAGAATTGTGCTTAACTTTTGGAAGTGAGTGTAGTTAACCAATCACTAAGGTAAGATAACGACCAGAGAACACTCTGTATTTTCACAAAGAGTGATAAATCTATCAATGTCTGATGATGAATAAATACTCTGTTGCGAAGATGTAGTTATCTAATGAACGGCAAGAGCGATAATCCGTTTAAACAGCTGATAACGCACTACTGGATTAACATTTTTTCCATTTGAAATCAATTTATTGTAGCTTTGATATAAGGGAATGCAGGTATATTTGCCGTCCTAGAAGATATCAAGTTTTCGGGAAATCTTTCTTTTTCGGTAGGAAAGACGTAAAGAAATTTATAGGTGGTAAGGTGAATTAATAGGTGCAAGTTGTAACATAATAATGAACACTTTGGATTATTAAAACGTAATCCTTTTACTTTTTCCAACTTTTTAACCATAAAGCGACCGAACTAACTTTTCTCTTCCTTATATTCAGTTCCAAAGCAGCTTATTCACGTTTATTTGTACAATATTTTAAAACCACATTGGTAAAAATATCGTTTTATTCATATTACTATGCTTCGATTATATGTCAAAAGGTATGGTAAAGGTCACTTTAAAGGCTTATTTCTGAGAACTTAACGATATTAATTCAAAATAACTGATTGCTTGGAAGTTTTAAACCTTCTACATATTTTCTTCTACTTAAAAACCTGTTCGCATATGTATTGTCATACAAATTGATTCTGAAGGTATTAGGAAAATTTCCAGTCTGAATTAATTATGGGTCATTTGAAAGACTTCAGAAAGTCTTATATTTCTTCACTAAAAACTGACTTCTTACAATCTTTAAACAGTATTGAATGCCACAATCACATTACCTTCACAATCCGTCTATTAAGTCAATGACTTAACAGACACACCCTCATAGTTTTTTCCTAAACTGGTTGTATTTCGTAATTTCAAGTGCATGATTCCAAAGGGAAGCTGTTATTTTCGATTGCGATAAAATTTTAATTACTTTTCATGTTTCAAGAAACGTAAAAAATTACACGTAAGATGTTTCTGCATTATGTGTGTCTTATTTGTCCTTATTTTGTCGCCTTAGCATCGCATTTATTCCAATATGTCGATGTCCGAGTCACTTTTTGAGTAAAGAAGCTATTAAAGTCACATAGCAACAAAAACAGGCACTGTCGAGATGACTAATTCAAGTCAGTTAAAACTAAACAGCATTTATTTCATTAGGTTCTTCTCCACTTCGAAATATCGACATAACTTTCAGGTCAAATTCTTTACATAATAAGAATATTGTATGCTTACTTATCTACATATATATAACTCAACGTATGCATGCATATACAGGGCGTCCCAAAAAGGTGGAACAAGCGTTTATTTCCTTAAACATTGATTTTAGATATATACTTCCAATTACAAAGTTTCATCAAATAAGGTAGGAATTTGTGTGAAAACACTTCGGCTTGTGGAAGTTGAAAGTAAAAAGTTAAGAAAATTAAATTTTTATACGTGCCCCATAGAGCAAATGTGTCAATGGGTGGAAATGTTCCTCTTACACTCTTCTATGCGTAAACTAAGTTTCACAATTCTGTCTGCAAAACTTATATAGATATGTTAATTTTCAAATTTCGGGAGCTACTCACAAATTTATATAGAGATATTTACTGCAGAAATGCAAGTTCATTCAACATAGAAACACTGCAAAATGCAAATATTTGTCGAATAGCACATCATTCAATCATCATGGATGGAAAAAAAATTCCCAATGACGCATACTGTTACTCTGTTTCTTTAGAGGATAGTTGCAACTATCGACTTGATAAAGAATATAAGGACAACTTGAGAAAATAAAAATTTAAGGTATGACAAGAATATAGCCTAATGTTGAACAAGAATACGGAATTATATGCTCTTAGCATTGTGCTTATTATTAAGATTTATCTAAAAGAAGTGGCGACTCGTCATTTAGGTCTGCAAAGTTGCAGAACTTGTTAATATCCGGATGCATCCAATGCTCACGTGACTCCAAGTACGTGTAGCGGGCGGCAGCGAGTCTCACCTGTCACCAGATTACGAAGTTCCGTTGAGGAAGTGTGATGTGTTCGTATTACTGTTTTGATGTTTTTGTCCAGTGTCTGTGTGAATAAATGTGCGTTTGATAATCCCTGGTCTTATTTCTTCCACCTGCGCCTCTGCCCCACTCAATTAACCTAACAGAACTCACTAAAATTATTTAAAAAATTCGTATTTTTGCTTTTATTCTCGTTTGCTTACTTCTCCACTCTGAGAGTTTGACCATTAACGGAAAAAGATAAAACCGAGAAAAGAAGACAGAAAATGAATAAAAAAGTTAGAAAGACACAGGGCGGGGCTGCAAAACCAAATAGTTTTGGAAAGCACTAAAATTCGCTCATTGTCAACAACTAAGTGACATAATAGACGAAGGCGAGTAGCTATTCTTTCTGTCTTAGAACCTAGCCGTAACTGGATTTTCGGATGCTCCTGTTTTGCGCAAAAAACCAGTAATTTTTCCCTTTTCAATATCACCCGTGGTTCGCCCTTGAGTTCTTAATTTATTTCCATTGGCTGTTTTTAGATTTCGAATTCACTTTCATGTTGCCTCAACGGGAACTCGGCTGGTTCCAACACATTCGATTTCTGTAATTTAGACGGAACTCACCGAAAGAAAGGACTGTAATTATCTAAAATACAATTCAGATAATTACAACTACAAGTTTAGACTAGTTGAAGGTAAAGCTATTTTTGAAATACCAAATTTCAATTGTATTCTTGTAATATTTTTATAGCACTGCTTGTTCTTAAGCAGATGAGCCATCAGTGCTGATATATCAACGTGCCTATTTTTCGAAGGCTCACAAGATGAACTATTTTTCTTAAATACTTCAATTTATGTATCATTTGACTATTTTTTAGATTTAACAAGAGTTAACGAATACATTGTTATTTCCACCTTTGAATGACACCTTTGTTTTGAGTATACGAGAAAGTTTAGGGGATCTCACTCCCGCTGTTTTACAGCTTTTAAAAGCTAAACTTTAATTAGAATCATCCTGTATTATGTGGGTAAATAAATGCTAATCCAATTCCTCAGAGAGGGATGGGGCAAAATCTTCAAAATGCATTTAAACTTTTGGACCGATGGCATGCTGTTGGACATGGCTAGAGCGATTTTGATGAAAGTTGGTATGTATGTTTCTCATTCGCTGACTAGAAATACTCTATAATAAACTCTAGCTAAACCTTTGAGGGTATGGTGGGTAAAACCATTCTGCTCAAACATCAGCTCTCGCTATAGTAGTTTTGCTTTTTTTCCTATATTTTCCGACTATCGTATCGGATAAAATAATGTCGAAAAGATACAAGTATTGTATTTATCCTAAATGTGTTAATGCAACTATAACTGTACCCGATACATTATTTATAAATGTGCTAAACAATAATGGTCTTTAAAGTGGTGTAAAGCGATGAAGATAGATGATAAAGTTAATCCAAAATTATCTGCAAGCAGCTTTCGTCATGTCTGTGGAAATCACTTTGATGTGAGTAATTAATACAGATTATATATGTTAAAAATGTATATTAAGAAGCACAGTAAAAAATAGCCTTGAATTCCATTTTCTGTTTTGTTTTGAATATAAATATAAGATGAGATTAGCAGCAAAAATAAATGGTTATTTATAAAGTAAATAGTTAAATTTAAATAGTTATTTTCCCATGTATTATCCTCCTTCTTTAATAACACGGAATTATATTTTAAGAAACCAGTGTTCCCAACCACTCATGTTCACAAACTATTGCAAACTACTTTGAATTCAATATCTGTTTTGTTTTAAAAAGAAGTATAAGGTGAGGTTAGCGGCAAAAAAGAAATAGATATTTTAAAGCAAATAATAAAATGTAATCAGTTTTTCCCACTATCCTCCCCCCCCCCTTTTGAATTTTATGGAATTTGTATTTTAACCCGTTGAGGGGCGTTGAGACAGACGTTTGTCCAACCTTCTCAAAGATTTGTTTGTAAAGCTTGTTCTTGTTATTTCATTGCATAAATTATTTCAATAGTAATTGTAGTGTTTCATAAATGTTTTTAAAAATTACAGTACCATTGTTAAATTAGTTAGAATAGCCTTAATCCTTAATAATATAATAAATGCGAAAGTGTGTCTGTCTGTCTGTTTGTTAAGCTTTCACGACCAAACCACAAAACCGATTTGGATGAAAATTGGCAGAGTTGTAGCTTCAAACCCAAGAACGGACATAGGCTAGGTGAAATCACGTTAAATTATATATTTTTGACTACAGATTAAAAATAGTTAACAAAGAAAGCCCATTGACTCCGCGATTCGCGATGAAGATTTTTTATTTTTCAATAAACGTGATACTTCAGGAATGCGAAAACATGTGGAATAAATTATTTTTAAAATCAACTATCACGTAATCCTTTTATCCGCTGTAACTTCGGAACAAATTGTTCGATACAAATTATATTTATACCATCTTAAAGATAAAAATTTTACCTTTTTAATGATACCAATTTTATTTCTGTGACATTTTTCATTCAGTTTTTATTAATTTTTTAAATTTTACGTGCAGACGATTTTGAAATAACGTAAATTTATAGCTAACTCAGTTGCTAGGAAATGGTTAGACTTTGAACTAATTTACCTTTATTTCTGAAAATTTTGCTTATGTTTATAAGTATCCATGAAATAAGGCAGAATCTACAAGTATCTGTCTGTCTGTCGGTCGGTCGGTCACAAGAACTCTTCCTAAACGGTGAACGGTAGCGGCATGAAATTTACACACGACATTCTAGAGCATATTTCTAGGTCAAAGGCGCTATTTTCAACTTTCAGAGTTAATTAGTTCTTAAGATATTTAATTAAATAACGAAAATTAGCCGCTTTTAAGCCTATTGCTTAAAGGTTTTTTGCCAATAACTTCTGAAATATTTATTAGACAGCAATTATTTTTATGCCATTTTAAAGACCAGAAAATGATCTTTTTAATGCTATTAATTCCATTGCGATGAAATGTTTTCTCCGATTGCTATAAAGATTTAAAAATATTTTTTAACGTAATTTCTAATAATACTTTTCATTCTTATAGAAATAAATTCAAGCCAAATTACTGTTTCGCGCGCGGGCTTTTGCCAGTGTTAAAATTAATATAAGAAAATATTGCTTTCTTTGACCATAAATAACAAAGGAGACTTTACACTTCCGGTTTCCTGTTGTGGTAGCATTTACAGCTTTTAATACGGTTACACAGTGATCCAATGACGTTAGTGAATTATTCTCTCGATGTTTTGTTTAATTTTCACAGTGAGATATTACAGAATATCCATCTGTAGATACAGTAATGGGCATTAACAAGGGACATCATATTTTGTAGAGCTCTTCAAGATCTTGGAATTGTCAGGGGCACCTTCCGACAAGCCTAGAATGATAGTCGGTGTGCCAGTACTACTAATACGTAACCTCGATATACCGAGACTGCGCAATG
>BGPR01042866.1:0-13117 GCA_013235015.1 Araneus ventricosus
TTCACATTGGCCTTGTCATTTCTCTATCTTCGTGAATCTTCTAGTTCAACTGGTATGCGTTTCTGTGCCATAAGACAGGATTTGGGTTTATTTTTGCACTTATTATCCTATAACAGTTCAGGCGTTGAATTTGAGCCAGCACATGCAAATTTTACTAAAATTGTTAAGAAACCTTTAGTTGGTTTGGTCATTGCAAGAAAGATCTCAATCGAAAAGGATATTTGGTCTGGAATTCCTGCATTATCGATATGAAAATCTGTAAACCCAAAAGGTTACTGTAAGAAAATTGTTTTTCCTTTAAACAGGTGTGCTAAACTTTTCGCGTGGAAAGGATTCGACCATTGAGCAAACTTGGTTACTTGGCTTACCTGCATTTAATGTCATTACTTTCCATGCCAGTGTAGAAGGAGGTCACCTATCGTATTTTCTCATTATGATAAGAAAAGTACTTTTCTTTCAACAATATTTCACACTTTCTGTTCAGTTATTTTACGATTTTACTATTATGTATTTGTGAATGAAAAGCTACTGCTCTTGATAAAAAATTATTCCCTCATTATAATAGCTTTGATATAAATATATTTTATTTATGGGCTATCATACAATAAAACTTTACGGTCTTTTCCGAGTTTCAAAATACTCAAGACTACTAGCGGCTAGTGAATGGCCAATTGCTGCACAGTTTCATGCTTAGAATATATTTTACTAAACTATTTTTTTAATTATAAATTTATCTTTCACTGAAGAAATATCGATTCAGACGTGCAGAAAAAATGATTATTTTGGGTAGATGGTGCAGATAAAATATATATATGTTGGTATAAATATATAAACTTTCGAGTAATAGACATCAAATTTTATTAGTAAAAAATTTTATCATATTTATAATAGAATTCATTGCTATAAATAAGTATTTATATGAATATTTAATTATTTTCAAACTTAAATCCAAGATCCAATTGATCTCAAAATTAAAATAAATTGTATTATTATTACAATAATTCTAAAGATAGTATATTGAAGTCACAAAAAGGCTAAAAGAACGACAATGGGAGCCGTTTTCTTCCGAGAATGTTGCGTGTCGCTGTGCTTTGCGTCCGTTCCCACATTCATCAATTTAGATGGCGCTCACAAGCTGTTCATGCTCCACACAAATGCCACTTTCTAATTAAACCCTTATTAAAATTCATAGCAACACTTGCTTTCAAGCAGAGTGAAATAATAAGTGCTATACTAATCGTAACAGTTTAAAATTACATTAATACTAATTATTGAAGATAATCGAACATGTATTTTGACTATTATTAATGACGAAATAAAGAATAACCACTGTACTTTCTAACAATGCCTTTAAATTGAAGTAGGGGAATTCTAAGCTCACAATATCCATGTAGATTCTCTTTTCCGATTTGCCAGAATCTGTTTTCAACAAGGTGCCGCTCTATATACAATTTTTCAACTAATTTATTGTAATTCGTTATATTGTTTTCAGAAATTAAATTCATACTATATGTGCAATTGTTTTATAAACTAACCTCTGAACTTTGTACTAACTACTGCAGATATTAAATATTAGATAAAAATGATTTTTCTTACGGTTACTTGTATAAAATCTTATAAATCTTAATTGTGTTTAGTGCGATATTTTCGTAACTTAGTATATCATTAATACTTTTCTTAGTTTCATATATAGAGATCGAACACTTTTCCTTTTACATAATTTTAAAATGAGAAAAGAATAGATCAGTTATATTGTTCTTGTTTTTTATATCGTGCTTTAAAGGAAATGTCAGATTTTAGTGACGAAATTTATAAACAAAATATTTTCCTTTTTTTTTTCAAGTGGATAGAGAATTTGCGGATATACAGTGCTGAAGATATTTTTCTCTGCATATGTACCACATCACCTCGAACTGCTTAACGTACATGGAGTCTATGTTTCTTCCTATCAAGGCCATCCAATGATGATCTTCAAAATAATATCAAAACATAATGACGGTATTCCTTTCAAATAAATGATATATCCTACCCAAATACAATAGCCAGCTGGCGAAGACTATTCTATCTTGTCACCGTCTAGAAATGATCATTCTAAACTTTGATTTCATCGCTGCAGTTCCATTCCAATGTGTCACTTTAGTTTTTTTCTTCTGTGGTGCTATATTCAGGAAATGGACAGGAACACTGGATCTTTGATGTTAGAAATGCTGATTTGAAAGAAAGTATTCACATCGAAGTATTGTAAAAAAAAATCCATACTGCTTCCCATCCATCATCTGGTATGTCTTACTTTGTTATAATAAAACAACAATTCTATACATCTTTGTGTTATTATTATTTTTTAATAAAGAGTTTATCACTGCGCATTAATTCAAAAAAAAGAAGAAATTCAAAGAAATCAATGTTGCCTAATTCCAAAAAAGTTAACTATAACAATTTAAAAAATATTTTTAATGTTTTCGTTTGGCTCAAACTTAATTCAAGCAATTAGCTGGAAAACTTGTCACTGAAATGTTTTTTTCACTGGAGATAGGAGAGTTTGAAACTAAATCCCACCCTCTCCATCGATCCCAGTTCAAGTCAGTCCATTTCAATCTTCGTGGATGTAAGAGTTGTTAGCTATAAACAAATGAATAAACCATTTCAGCCTTTAAACATTGTCGTATCAATCTTGAAATATTTGCCAACCAAAAAAAAATATATTGCATTAGGATGCAATAATTCTGGCAATGATAAATCATATTTACCTGCAACTCGAATACGAGATGAGAAGAGTAAGCATGTTCTTTTTTCTCCGGCAGGTGCAATAATGGTGACATTAGATGCACAAATTCCAAAATGAGAATCATATTTACCTGTAAGAAGTACGAGATGAGAAGAGTAAGTAGGTTCTTTTCTCCGGCGCAATAATGTATGACATTAGATGCACAAATCTGGTAAGCAATGATAAATCATATTTTACCGCAAAACTCGAATACGAGATGAGAGGCATGTTCTTCAGTACAATGGTGACATTAGATGTACAAATTCTAAAGAAATGATAAACTATGATTTACCTGCAACTGAATACGAGATGAGAAGAGTGGGGCATGTCTTTTTCTCCGGCAGGTAAGAATACCGGTGACATTAGATGCACAAATTCTGGTAGCAATGATAAATCATATTTACCTGCAACTCCGAATATAGAGGCATGTTCTCTTTTTCTCCGCAGGGTACGCAATAATGGTGATTAGATGCACAAATTTCAGTAGCAATGATAAATCATATATTTTACCTGCAAATCGAATACGAGAGATGAGAAGAGTGGTTCTTTTTTCCGGCAGGTAATAATGGTGACATTTAAATACCTTCTGCAGCAATGATAGATCATATTTACCTGCAACCTCGAATACGAGATGAGAAGAGTAATCAGATTCTCTTTTCTCAGGAAAGGTGCATGACTAGTGGTGTAGTTACAAAATAAGGAGTTTCGGAACACTTTAAAGCATTGCCGGAAAGCTCTAACCTGGGAAGCAAAAATCGTGCTGTTTTAAAGACATTTTCACTACTTCTTATTTTTTTCACTAGAAATAAATCTTCTTATAATAAATCTTCTTTGGCAGCATCTGGAAACTTAAGGGCAGCAGCAGCTGTAAAAAAAGCAATATAAAAAAATTAGCTTCAAATTGTTGCAATTTTTTCATCTTCATACATAGACATTTTCCATTCCATAATTATGTTAATTACTCTAATGACATATTATATTACTGACTATAAAAATTATATTACTTTCCATTTATGTAAGCTTTTCCTATAGAGGTATGGGAAAAAAACATTGGAATAAGAGTTGTGAATTTGTGTTCTACGATAGAAGTTATTTTTAAATCTTTTTAAATGTATGCATTTAACAGTACATTAAATTGTAGCATTTGAAACGAAATCAATGCATCATCATTTTCATAAATTATATATGGAAACAAGAAAGTAATCAATAAAATAGGTTGAAACGTAAATCATCATGACAACTTTACTTTAGTAAGTCATTTCTGTGTATTCTTAAATAAAAATATTCTTACTTTTATTTGTGTAAACAAACATGAATTTTTAAAAAATTACTAAGTAATAAAAACATGCAAGATTGTATATTCTTAATCATTAGAAAATGCTATAAAAATATTTGAGAAAACACCTGTTAATAAACTACTAGTTATTACAGCTAAATGAAATTATGTGTGATGCTTTTTAAAAATTGATAAAGCATACAGAAATAAAAACTTACCAAGAATTGCATTATAAACCTCTCCCACGGATTCAAAAGACTCCTTGCCTTTACGGCCCAAACGACTATGCGTATAAGACGGCTACACTTTTATGCAGTACTTTTCTGGACACGCTCAGAAAAAAAATAGCAGATATTGTTCTACCAGAGGAACATCCATGGAGGTAACGAGCCTGAAATGAAATAATAAGAAACTTCATTTTTTTATTAAATGCATTTTAATGCTCTAATACGAGCTCCGAAGCATTTAGAAACTATAAAATTTTACAGAAACCAAATTGTATAAAATGTATCGCACAGCAAATGAGTTTATTGTTAAACTCATTTGTTGTAGTGCAACTCATTGTGTGAAATATAAGATTAGCTCGTAGTGACATAGTCCATAGCATGAACTGTTTGGATTTGATTAGTAGCCTGATGCCAAAAGCCTATTTCATTAAAACGATATTTTAGCATATCTCCGTACTATTTAATTCAAAGATAAAAGCACTTCTACTGTAACTTATGAATCACCTTTAATCCCCCCCCAGCACTTCAAAGAAACTTAATAGATAACTTTTAGCCAACTTATATATCTTATCAAAGCAGGAGTCAAACTTTTGTCTTCTCTTAGACAAAAATTCATTTGCAGCAACTGACTGTCTGTTTCTGATGGAAGAAAAATTCCATCAGGGGGAGGAAACAGCCCCTGGATTGACTGATTTTTATTCAGACCTTCTGATAATGCATATTGCATCTTCGCCTGTTCTGATTTCAAAATTTTTAAATCATTTTGAATGCTTTCTAAGCATTTGAATACCCGAGTAACTAAATTAGGAATAGAAAAGCATTAATATACTTGCACACAGAATGTAATAAAGAGAAATGCCAAATAAGGACGCAATTCAAAAGTAAGACAAAGAAAATATAAATAACTTTAAATAACAGCAGTACATGATCTGAAGTTATGACTATGATTCAAACAGATAGCTTTATGAAACTTGAACAGTATGGAGCAGTATTAATATAGGGAAATTAATAGTAACATAGGCAAAATGAATTAAATTTAATAGTCCATTAAGAGCATTAGTAATGGATACTGTTAAATTTTATAGAGTAGAAATCAAATTTCTTACAATTTCTTTAAGTAATTAAAATCATTAATTAACACATAGTCATCACCGTTTTTCCTTCCCGATGAGAAAGAAGGAACTGGCTGTGGAGTTGAAGGAATCAATTGTGGGGTTGGAGGAGCTGGTTGTGGGAAGTTTCTTGAACTAAAAAGAGACACTAAAAACAGCAATTAATCTCTTTAAGTTCAATGGAATTATATAAATTATCTACACAATAAGTTACAGTGTGCAAGAAACAATTAAATATGTAGGCAATGCTTACCTACATTTTGTTTTGACTAAGCATGTTATTGGTTACTGTAGATAACCTTGATGCAAGATATAAATTAAAAACATGTTGTAAAAAAGGACTGAAAAGGTAAATGGGTTTTTAGTCAATTTTAAAATGAGATAGCAAATAACTTCAAAATATAAATGACCATTTAAATGCTTTTTCTCTTCTAAACAAGAAGTTAACAGTAAAAGGTAAAACTAATTGCAATTTTTAAGGCAATGTAGTTAAATGTTTTTAAATTACCATGCATATATAGCTATAAAACTCAGTGGATAGAATCTTATTTTTTTAATAGTTATAAATACATGCATTTTATAAATAGTGTTAATCCCCATATTAATGCAAGACAATTTAAATAATCAGTGTTACTTACATTACTGTTATTTTCAAAAAGAGGGGGTGGGAAAGCAAGTGTATTATTACAATTTTAAAATTCCCAAGAAATTTTATAAAAGAAGTCTGAAGGTGTCTTATCTGATAATAGTAAACAAGCTGCGGATGAAGTTGAAAAGGTTGAAAAAATTAAAATTCCGCCAATACTGTTTTTGTATATAAAAAATTATGTGGATATCTTAGATATAATTAGATCTACTTGCGTGCCGACCGAAAATAAATTCAGCAATGGTTATATAAAAATATTCACTATTAATATTGAGCGATACCAAGAAGTTCAAAGCACTTTAAAAGAGCAACACTTCGACTACTTGTCCGCCCTGTAGATAAACGGCCATTAAAGGTTGTTATTAAGGATCTCCCCTTAAACCATGATACTGATGAAATCAAAAAATGTCTTACGAAACACGGATTCGTTATCGGCAAAGTTACCCGC
This sequence comes from Araneus ventricosus, assembly GCA_013235015.1. Taxonomy (NCBI): domain Eukaryota; kingdom Metazoa; phylum Arthropoda; class Arachnida; order Araneae; family Araneidae; genus Araneus; species Araneus ventricosus. The sequence continues at coordinate 6,474 of BGPR01042866.1, forward strand.
TTAACCCAGTTCAGGAAGAGACAGACACTTCCATTCTTTCTTGTGGAAGTTGGGAAAAGCGAAATTTCGACCAAACCTGAAGAAATTTTTAAACTCAAAAACCTGACTCATCTGAGCATTACTGTCGATCCATATAGGGGCAGAAAGAAAACCATTCAATGTTTCAAATGTAATCCTTTAATCATACGGCAGAATTATGCAGTATGACCCCCAAATGTTTACAATGCGGCCAAAGTCATACAACAATCGAATATGAAATTAAGCAGAGAAACCTATTTGCATTAATTGCTACCAAGTTGGCCATGTGGCTGCCTATAGAGGATGCGCAGAATTCCCGAGACTGCAGCTCAGAAAAGTAGAAATAATAACTTTGACTCAAATAAGTACCTAGTTAATAGTAATATGTCATATGCACAGAAAGCAAACGGAACTAAAGCTAATACCCTAGATTCGGAGCAACAGATGGCGCCACCGGCGCATAGACCAGCAAATAATGTATACAATGAATCAGCAGTGTTTGCAAGTACGTGCATTGAGAGTAATGTAAATAATCCCCCAACACCCGCAATTTCGAGTAACAATGACCTTTCAGTCCTTACGACTGCATTAAAAGAATTAAGAAAACTCATGAAGGAAGCCCCACAATTAATTGCAGCTTTGCAAGCAATGAAATATGCTAACAATACTGCAGACAAATTACAACTTTTAATGAATGCTTGTGCCAGTTCTGACTTCCTTGACGATCCGTAATGTTCAACTCAAAGATGCTCAAAATTGTTTTCTGGAACGCAAATGTGATAAAAACTAAAATCAATGAGTTTAGATTATTTGTAAACAAGTACAACCCCGATGCAATATTCCTTCAAAAAACCCACCTGAGACCAAACCGAAAAATCTTCCTGGCAAATAATAATTCCTACTACTCATACAGAGCTAATCAACATCCACAACACCCCATTGCTGGAACAGCAATTTTAATCAGAAATAATATTCCACATAATCGAATTATCCCTCCCAATCTACGTTACGTGGAGGCATGTGTTATTGCAATTAATTTTAAAAATCAGGATCCAATCACATCAACCTCGATTTACGCTCCTTTCCCCCCCCCCTTCTGATACTTCTATCTTCTCCTTTGATATTGAAGTTTTATTGCAAATCAGTCCCAATCAAATACTCTGCGGAGATTACAATGCGCATCATACTTCCTGGGGTTGCAATTATGGTTGTCCAAAAGGAAACTCCATTAAAGCATTTGCTCTACAGGCGGGACTTGAAATCCTTGCACCAAGCACCCCAACTAGATTCGGCACAAACTCTGCAAATACCATTTATTTCGCTATAGTTAAAAATTTTCTCTATCCATATGAAATTCATTCTATTTCCGAACTCAGCTCTGACCATAATCCAATTACGCTTAATTTCTTTCTGCAATACTCGATCTCTAAATATCCTGGAAAACTAAAAACTAATTGGAAAAAATCTAAAGATACTATTAAAAACTCTGAATTCATTAATCCGCATTTTGTAAACACAGCGGAGCATCTTGATAGTATAGTATGTAGACTTGAAGATGAAATAATTAATGCCAAGATTTCCACTTATAATCCATTTAAAGAAAATTACATCTGTCATGATAGTAAACTTAGGGAATTGAATTCTGAGAGAAATCTTGCCAGGAAGATGTTTCAAACCTACCGTGACCCAGTCCTCAAGAGAAAACTTAACAAATTAAACAAACAAATTAACAAACTTGATCAGAAAATTAAAACCGATGCCTTCACAAATGAGCTTCTGAATGTCAACGCCACTGATGGCACGGTTTGGAAATTTGTGACCCCCCCTTTAAAAAGAAAACTAAAAACATTCCATCTCTTTAGGGGTGGCGTCAGAGGGGGGACCGGGGGGGCCCCCGCCCCCCCCCCCTCGGGGAAAAATTTTGTATTCCGTCGGGGAAATTTTTTGTACGGGGTATTCAACTGTACTTGATAAATAATAATCTGGCGAAAATTTGAGACCAATTTCATCACACTCGTCCCCCCTGTCGGGGAGATCGTGCCCCCCTGTAGCTCAAATCGGCTCCCCCGTCGGGCAAACTCTAGCGCCATTCCTGCATCTCTTAATGGACAGGCAGGTATTGCTAACACTGACTTAGAAAAAGCCTTGAGACACAGTTTACTCTAAACAATATTATCAGTCCTGACACTGAAGAATTAGTCGCTGACTCTGTCATGCGCTTTCGCACCGAAGCGAATTCAGTAAAGACTTTGATCCCCCTCTCCCATCTGAAGTCCTAGACTGCATTAAAAGTCTAATAATTAATAAATCCCCAGGCATCGATGGAATAAACAATAAAATGATTAAAAACTTGCCCTTACATACTATTTTAACAATAACCACAATTATCCATAAGATTATGACCCTTGGTCACTTTCCCACTAGGTGGAAAACAGCCACTGTAGTTCCGATTTTAAAACCAGGAAAAAGACCCCACAGATACAACCAGCTATCGACCTATCTCCCTATTACCAAGTTTAAGCAAGATTGCTGAGCACTTGATCCTAAAACGACTCAATAATTACCTTAAGGAAAATAACGTACTTTGTCCCGAACAATTTGTTTTCGGTGAAAAACTATCTACCTCTCACCAACTTATTAGAGTCGTTGAATATGTCACAGAGGGGCTTGCCAATAAACAGAAAACAGGGGCTGTTTTCCTCGATATCCAGAAAGCGTTTGACAGGGTCTGGCAAGATGGACTTATCCATAAGCTTATGCACTACAAGATCCCCTCCTACCTTATTAAGCTAATAGATTCATATTTACTAGAAAGAAAATTTGCAGTTAGAGTCAAGAATGAACTCTCAAGCACCAAAAACATTAATGCAGGCGTGGCACAAGGCTCGAAAATTGGGCCTACTCTTTTTACCCTGTATATTAATGACATTCCCAAACAATTCAATACTTTATTATGCATGTACGCAGACGACACAGCAATACTTGCCAGGAACAAAAATCCCAATTATATTTAAATTGCTCTTAATCGCCATCTTAAAGCACTTGAGGACTGGTTCATTAAATGGAAAATAAAAATCAACGTCTCAAAAACTGAAGCTATTATGCTTGCTAATACGCGTAGGTACTCCAGGTTTTCCCCCATTAAGATTAATGACAGAATTATCGCCTGGTCTCAGGAATGTAAGTATTTAGGTCTTATTTTTTATTGCAAATTAACTTGGAAACTCCATTTTATCTACCTTAAAAATAAATTCCGAGACACCGCGCGTAAACTTTTCCCATTAATATCTCGGAAATTTAAAATGCCTAGGGAAACGAAGTTACTTGTTTACAACTCCTATTTGAGTCCCATTCTAACTTATGCCTGTCCGATCTGGGGTTATGCCGCTAAAACCAACATTAAAATAATTGACGTTCAATATCACTCAGTAATTCGGTCAATCTGCAATGCGAAATGGTATATCTCCAACACCGAAATGCGTAAAGCACTTAACTACCCCTCTCTAAAAGAATACATTGTCAAAATTGCAACAAAATTCTTTAACACTCACTCTCTCTACATTACTCTCTTATTATAACTCTTACATTACTCACTTTCCGACTTTTTTCTCCCACGGCCCTCTCCTCAGATAATAACCAAACACAGTTAAGCTCTCACAGTTTCACTCTCCTCCACTCCGTCTCAAGATCTTCTCTTGTGGCCACCGCTAGACTCCTGACTTTCTCAGAACTGTTTCCAGTTCTTCTCGGATCTACCGTGCGAAGGACCTAGCTTCTAAGAAGCTCCAATGTACGCACCCCCGCCGTGCCTCTCCTCACTGCTGAAATGAATCCTATTCAGCTCATTGACAGATACTTCTCGCCATGTTGGTCTCAGTACTCGTCAAGAATGGAGGTAGCCCCTTTTTGAGGGGCGGGTACTCCGGAATTTGTCAAGATCTTACCCTCACACTATTCAAAAGCACTCAGCCTGAGTAGAATATCAATAAAAGATATATTATCAGTCATTAAAATGCACGTTATAGAATCTTTAATCTCTTGAAAAGTGCTTGGATAGAATAGTCTTGCGCCGTGTGAGTATTTGTAATGTAAGTTGTTCGTGGGCTGTCCGAATTCCGAAGATTTCTCAAGGGAGATTGGTGGACGACCGCAGCGCCACTTTGATTGCAGGTGGCGCGTCTACAGAGGGTAGGAATTGATTTTAAAAAATTATTTTTGGTGAGACAGAATGTGGTGTATATCAAGAAGATTACGTATATATATAATATGGAAACACCATATTATCTTTTTGTATTTCAGTATATTAAATATTAATAATAAATATTATTTTTGTGTATAAATTATCATATTTTTAACTCTACTAAAAATTAGAATCTTAGAGCGAATGGAACACATGCTATTAGATTTACAACAAATTTGTAATGACATTTTTAAAATAAATGTTATAATATAAAACATATGCAAACAATATAAATTATTAAAATACATTCGGATAATTCTGGGTCGGTACAATTAATAAAACTAGCAATGTTTTATTAATTGTACCGACCCAGTGTTCCGATAGATGGCGCTGTACAGTCGTCACTCCTGACTTTGAAATGAGGAATTTGTTTTCGCTGGCACTTTTGGCGCCACCTTTTGTCGCCGTTACGTACTAAAAGAAATTAACCAAATTTAATGAATATTTTGGTTTTTTTTATTTTTAAAAAATATTAAGAGCATTTTGAGAATTTTGGAGTTTCACACATTACTTATAGTGATATGTCGGACTATTTTGACAAAATTCTAGACTTCAACAATACATATTAGCGGTACTGATATTGGTGAATTATAAGCTTTAGCCGACCACCTTATGGCTTGTTTAGCGTGACGGCAAAATTGTGATTTTATGTAAAGAACTGAAGTTGACTGATCTTGAGTTGATTTTGGTAAATTTAGTTATGATAAACTAATGAAATGTTTTATTTTTCTAATTTTTTTTGTTCAATGTCAATTTGTAACGTCTTGTGTCTGTGTCTTATGATATTTTAAAAGACAGTTTTTATTTCCAAGACATTACATTAATATTAATGTTTTTTTATTTATATTTATTGTTTTTATAAAGTTAATTTTCTAGTACTCGTAGAACTCTTTAAAGAAATCATTCATTAAATCTTAAACCAATTTATTTGAAACCATTCTCCTTAAAAAATGCAGTTAAAATTTTTTGAAAAAATTAGGTCCATTTAAGTACCGTCTAATTCCCGCTGAGGCAAAAGTAAATATGTTGTAGTGATCGCAGCGACATCTGTATTTCTTGTAAATCAAAACCGCTACCTCTCTAATATTTCAACTTCCACTCTCTGTTTACCTCTGCCGGGAAAAGGAAAATCCCCGTCGTATGTCAGAAAAAGATAAGTAAACTTGCAATCCAATGGAGTAAAAATAATAATTAAAAAATTTGTGCTTTTTGTGCGGACGCAGTATGAAACTTAAAAATCATTTCATTGTAAACACGAATAACAATAATTTTATTTTTATCAGTGTTTATGATCATTTTACTCCTTTTTTTGAATGATATTTATAACTTCACAGTAATATAGCACTTGAGAATAGTGATAATAATTGTATAATTGTATTTTAAAAAGAAAAAAAGGCGCTGCGGCACAGGCTACTTCCTCGCCATTGTCATATTCATGAACTTCGTTCATTTCTATTTAAAATTATTTCCCAAAAAAAATCTTAAATTGAGAATGAAGGAGCGAATATAAACTCTTCCAAAAACCGTGGATGACTTTGGGGTAGGACTCGACATAAAGCGGTTCACTTAAAGCCACTCGAGACTGACCAAGAATACGCGTCTTGGGAACGATGCATCCAATCGAATTCCGTTTGGCAATAAACCCCCTAAGACGCGAATGGCTCGGAAAAAACCTGGTCGGGTAGCCTTACTTTCTTAGCGAGGTCGCCAATCGTATTTTCTCATTATGAAAATGTAAGTAAAATAAATTTCTTTCAAATACTATATCATGATTTTCTGTCCAGAAGTATTGTTTACAATTTAGTATTATGCATTTGCAAATGAAAGCAGAATTTTGATTATTCCAATTGTAATAGTTTTAGAATAAATATGATGTTGCACTACATACAATAAAAATTTAATTGGTTTTCCTTCCGAATTTGGAGTTTCAAGGCTATTAATGTCTAGTGAATGGGTTGAATGTTTACGATTTTCGTGGGTAAAATATATTTTACTAAACTGTTTTTTTACTTACAAATTTATTTTTCATTCAAAGAAACATTGTTTCTGCTGATAGATAAAATGATTATATCCTGCTAGTAGGAGGTTCTAATGAAAAAAATATATATTACATAAATGTTTGAACCTTCGAATATAACAGGACAACGGAACTTATTAGTAACAAATTTTATCATATTCATTCAGCAGGATCATATCTTATAACTAACTTAATTATTTTCTAAAACTTAAATCCAAGATTCTGGCACTAATTCGATCTCAAAAGTAAAGTAAACAAGTAATTTTTGGGACCCATGGCCCCAGAAGGGGGCCTAATCCCCGGTAATGGTACATTGGTGATGCTGGATACTTTCAGTTCTGGAAATTGGATAGTCTGCTGCTGTTGTTG
>BGPR01042867.1:2593-13117 GCA_013235015.1 Araneus ventricosus
ATATCAATGCTATTAATATATATATTAATATATATATATATAAGATAAATATTCCTTATTTTATGATTAGTTGAACATATTAAAAGAATAACTGAAATTCTCAAAAAAGCCATTTCGTCTGAAGTTTTAGGTTATATTCTTATTTGCACTCGACGAAACATACTATAGATTTCCTTTGATAAAATTGAACTGTGTGAGAAGCAGAGAATGACAACCACCATCCAAGCATCCACAGGTTGTTGGTGTGATAACACTTGAACAAGACTCAAATTCAATTTCTGAAATCTCACTGACATGTCAAATATTCGATAGAACTACATCTCAATCTGCGATTAGAATATAAAAGAGTCAGACAGTTTTTTATAATAATCTGATTAAAATTTCTAGTTTTACAAAAACCTAAGAACATGCACTTTATAGATGTTCCCATATATTTTATAGCTGCTAGTAAATGATTTGTGAATGGCATTACGAGTTTAAATAATGAACATTAATGTACAAACGGAAAGTAGAATTTACGCTAATTTCAGGATATGAACCCTATAGAAAAAATGAGTAATCATCAATATTTAACTCTACAAAGAATGTAGTAAAAAACCAGTAGAGATATATTAATCTCTTTAATGCAAATATCCCCTTCCTCAAATTATTTCCCTTTGAAAGACATAAAAAATATCTCTTTCAAAGGGAAAAGAATAATAAAAATATAAAGCTGAATAATTTCTTCCATTACATATAATTATATGGTTTTAGTCGAAGGAAAACCATCATTCCTTAGAATTATCGAAAATATATCAGAATGCAGCAAAATATAAACAAGCTATAAATATAAAAATGAGCGATATTTCATGCTGCTTTTGAGATGTGTTATCAATCACAGAGTGAGTTAAATACACATTTATTCAGATATAATCGATGCTCTGATAATAATTATATTCATTTTTATAAAAACCCAATTTGATAGCGAATGTGATATTATACTGACATGAACAAAAGCTTGGCAAAAAATTAAATCAAGCACAAGCACAATTAATGAGTTTTCATCCCTAAAATCAGTTATTCTAATAATTTCGATGTTCTTCTTAGACTCGAAGATTTCTGATAATAAAGAATGCTTTCCATTCTTTATGAAGGCAGCATGTCATTTAGTTTATACTACTTTTCAGATGTTAAATATCTTAATAAAAGTGTTTTAAATCGAGAACATAAAAATGCGGATATTAAATGCATCTTTAAATTCATGGTATGCCACAAATATGCTTGTTTTATATAAATACTAGGGGGCTCAGCCCCCTGATAGGCTGGTAACCAACCCCCAGAAGGATTATTATCCTTTCGCTCGCTACAATGTAGACGTTTTGTGTCCTAGCACAGTTGTAAAAAAAAAACATGATGCTTGAGCTTCTTTGATGCTTTTACTTAAGGATAGCTTTATTCGCATGCAAGGTACAAACGAATAAAACGTTTTTCACAAGTACGAACCAACGAATGAAATTTTATTCGCATGTACTGCGTTTTCAAATAAAATGTTATTTGCACATGCGATGCGTTACATAAAACGTTATTTGAAGGCACTGTGCGATCGAATAGAACGTTATTTGTAGGTACTGTGTGTTTGAACGAAACGTTATTTGTAGGTACTGTGTTTTAGAATAAAACGTTAATTGTATGTACTGCATACTCAGAAACTTTAATTGCAGGTACAGTAGTAATGGATAAAATGTTAGGTACAGGCATATTACATTCTGTTAACTTGTACACTTGTGTTTTCTGGATGACACTACACTATTTTAATTATTTCAGAATTTTAGTTTTATGGAAGTGGCGCCATCTGCTTATGGATTTAAGAAGAAACTGTTGAAAAAATTGATATTAAAAATCAAGAATTCTGAATTTAAAACTAAAATGTAGAAAATAATTAAAATAAAAATTATTTTAAAATAAAAATTTTTAGTACACTAATGAAAGAGTGTTTTTTAAAAACAGTTTCTATTTTTTTTTTCTTAATTTAGAACACTTGTAAATTTCAGAGATGTAATTTACATCATCAGTTATTTTAAATTTATCGGATACTATACCATGTTTGGAGAAACGGATAAAATCTAGTAAAAAGTATATTTTCCCAAAAGTTTTAAGAAAATATTATCTGAAACTTAAAGTATCCAAAATATTAGCTATGCGGCAAAGAAAATAGAGCAAAAAAATGCTTAGGAACATGTAAGAAAAAGGTGCACAGATCTTCTGAAACCTTTTAATTTTCAAGGATTAAAAAGTTTATTTTTAATTAATAAGGTTATACTAAAATAATGAGGAAAACATGGGAAGCAGAAGACAGTAATAGTAGCGTGTGAAAACACTCGGAGAAAAATCTTGTCAGCCAGGGACCGAACCCCCGGAACGTTGAATTGGAAGCGTCATGCCTTGACAACTGTACTATCGGAAAGCATGGCTTGAAGGTGAAACAGTGGTTTTTGTAATTCCAACTGTCGTTTATATTGTAGTTTGGAATTTTAAAGATTGCTGAACTTTAGATTAAGGGGAGGGTTTGATAAAATTTATTTATTTATTTTATGAATCAAACTTTTATTAGAAATACTCAAGCGCTGACTCAAACTTTTTTGACTTTGACCTAAACTTTTTTTAGCTGGCATAAGTCATCTTCTTCAATTATAACTGATTTTTTTTAATCATTTCATTCAAAGTTTCATTATGTTGTCAGAAATATTGTGAACCCTACGTCTTAAACTCAATTTTTGCAAGAAACAATTGTTTTACACCACAATGAATGTAGTAACAGGCTCTTTCTATGAAGTTATGCCTACCGGTTTTGTAGACTATCGTTGCCATCGGCAAAAGAGAAATTAACCCCTTTCTTCCGCCTTAGAGTTATATATATATAAATATTAATGTAAATATTTCCGTAAATATTTTAATATTAATTTTTAAGCATGGATTGTGGCCTAGTGGTAAGGTCTGGGCCTTCAGACCGGAGGGGTCCAGGCCCTAAACCCGATTCCACTAAAGATCGATCGTGTATTGCGCCTGCTGCATGCTGAATCATACGTGATGTGTCAAGTTCTGGTGTGGAATATTAGAGAGGGGGCGCCAGCCCAGGTGTTGCCCTCGTCATCTGACCGCGGTTTTGAATTTCGAAGTCGTGCTAAAATAGTACTCTTGTTGCTTTAAGACTGGACATTAGTATAACTACACTAAACATAACCATCAATTTGGTAGTAATTTGAAAAAAAATTAAAAGAATATATTTTTGTTTTAGCAAGAGTCTATTAAATTTATCAGAATTGTTATGAAGCTTCAAAATTGCACATAATTTAAACGTCTCAAATGTGTGTTATTTAAATACTACATATCGAAAATGGTAAAATTTTGATGTACTATATAAACAACAGTTTAAACAGTTTATAATAAAAATCTTTAAAATAACTTTAGAAATCTTCTCCATTTAAGAAATATCATTTTCATCGACAAAGCAGTATAATGTTAATCCACATATTTTCTCTTGATATTTTTCTTTCTCAAAATGTAAAATAATTCTTTCTGTTATTCTTTTGAAATTCGATGGCAATTATCAAAAGAAAAATGGAGATTTATGAAACCAAAGAAGAATTCCTATTAAGATCTTTTTCTCAAATTTGAGTGGATATTATCCATTCATCTGCTCCAGTCAACTCCTAAAATAAAAGTTTAATCAAACAGTAGCCATTAAAAGGCTTATTTATGGATTTGTGAGAAAATTTTATCCCGAATTTTTTTTTTCTTGTCTTGAAGGACAGTTTTAATTTTCGTTTCTATCAGTCGATACAACAGTAAACCTTACCTAATGATTTCTTTCATGTTTTAGTGAAGAAACGTAGATCAAAGATAAAAAAATTGGTCCGATAATAAAGATAAGTCAACAATATTTTTTATAAAAAAAATAAAAGTGTCCTTCTGTTATCAGCGAAACCGATCTAAAAACGATTATTAGTCGGTGTATGGTTGTTGAAAGAAAAGATAAAATATAAGAGGAGAAACAGCAAGTCTGAGAAGCAAAGAAAGGATGGCAAATTGTTTTCACACGCAGGGAAAACCGACAGACTTTAAGGCACAAATCTTTTTTCACAATAAAAAAAAATCATTATCATTTCATAAAACGAATACCCAGTCTTCGCTTTGATACACCGTTATAGATAAGATTCTCTGATAAGAATATTTTATAGTTTATCTGGATTATCTACTTTTAATAGTTGGGAAATAAACTTTTTTCTGCGTATTGATTTTTCGTCTACATCCAAGCCAGCAAAAATTAGTAGCTTCTAGTAACAGTGTGCTTGCGATAAATCTACAGAAAAACAAAGATCAAAATTCCTGTTGGTGAGCCGGAAGGTAGATTACTTTGTCCGGAAGTACAATGAAAATGAAATTTTATCTCCTTCTGCCATTTCCTTTTCTATTTTTCTACGGGTTGGAGGTAAAAAAATAAAAGAAGGTGCAAAACAGAGCAATTGACGAGAGCTTTGCAACGAGGTTTCACAAGCATGGGTGAAAAATCAGTCGAAGTTACGGATTGAAAATCCTTTCTCAGCACTTAACATCTAAACGATAGAAACCAACACAAGCAATTTTTTTTTGTGAAAACAATATTAATGACTAAAAAAATTCATTAGAAAAAAATATTATTGATGCTGCCATCTATTGTCTTTATAAGATAGTAAAAGAAAATTCTTTCTAATAAATCGTAGAAAGACTACCATCTGGATAAGAGAAAAGCTCATAAAATGTTGGTTCCGACGAGAATTCATCACCCTTCAACGATTTTTCACAAGCTTGGGTGAAAAATCAAGCGAAGTTAAGGATTGGAAATCATTTCTCAGCACTTAACATCTAAACGACAAAAATCAACACAAGCCATTTTTTTCCGTGAAAACAATGTTAATGACTCTAAAAATCCATTAGAAAAAAATAGAATTTATGCTGCCATCTACTGTGTTTATTAGTTAGTAAAAGCACATTCTTTCTAATAAATCGTCAAAAGACTAGCGTCTGGATAAGAGAAAAGCTTACAAAAAGTTTGTTCCGACGAGAATGCACCACCCTTCAACGAGGTTTCACAAGCTTGGGTGAAAAATCAGTCGAAGTCATGGATTGAAAATCATTTATCAGCACTTACCATCTAAACGATAGAAACCAACACAAGCCATTTTTTTTGGTGAAAACAATGTTAATGACTCTAAAAATCCATTAGAAAAAAACATAATTGATGCTGCCATCAATCTTCTTTATTAGATAGTAAAAGAACATACTTTCTAATAAATCGTCAAAAGACTACCGTCTGTATAAGAGAAAAGCTCATAAAAATGTGGTTGCGCCGAGAAACCGCCACCCTTGAAATGGTTAAATATGAAAGTTGTTCTTTATTATGAGGCGATAATTCACATTATTTGAATTGTCCTTTTTCAATCGTAGAAGAGTCATGCGGAAATGAAAATTTCAATGCAACCACATTTACTCCCTCTGGAAGTGGATGGAAAATCTACGAACTCGATAGATTTTTCTGAAATCATGTTATGAGAAACTTTTTTAGGTAGTATTCCTATAAGGAATCTTCTTAAATTCTCAGAAATTCAATTGTCTACCTATAGTTATGTACAAAAAATATTCTTTTAGTTCAAAAGTAATAAAAAAGGTACCGGAAAAGATATTTGCAAGGAGATACTTGATGTCAGTTATGAAATGTAAATTCCTTTTAAAGAATATTTAAAAAAGTTTCAATCTTTGCATGAAGACGCTGAATAGCAAAATGTTTCCTTGAAAAGCGAAATGCAGATTTAAGAAACCCTTCGAAATATCCTGCGAGCTGAAAGTTTGTAAAAGTGTGCACTTATATATATAAAAGAAAAATTCTGCAGCACTAGAAAGTGAAAAGTCAATAGAAGCGCGGACTATTTACATTTCACTTCTGAAAATATAAGCTTGGCAATATTATGTTATAAAATATCAGAACATTTCGTGGAATTTTCATCGCAAACCCAATACTGAGAATCAATTTCTGAAATTTTTACCAAAAAAGTTAACATTTTATATAGATTTTTTTCTTTTGCTTTACGAATAGTATTGTAGATATTTAAATTAATGTTGCAACAAAGTTAAAATATTAAGTGAGTTTAAAACTCCAAGATTGTCAACTCAACATTCTTCTTAGGCAAGTGTTTGGAGAATAAAATGTTAAAAAATGAGTACAAAATAAATTTTCAATGAATTTCATCAAAATAAAGTACGTGACACCTTGAAGCCAAAACTTTCATGTGGCATTATTTCGATGATTGTTTATTACTGTAAAACATTAAAAATATTACATTATCATTGTATTGTATTGTATTGTATTGTATTCTTATTACATTATTATTTTTATTATTACATACTATAAAAATTATGCATTACTTAGGAAAAGATAATTATTTTTAAAACTTACAACAGTTGTCGTGAATACACAGAAATATCTTTTATATACCAAAAGAGGCGTGCCGTTTATAGAACAAAAATATTTTATTTCTTTAATAATTTTATTCAGTAATACTTTGTTAATCTGACGTAGAAAATATCCTCAACACTGAATTATTTCGTATTTATATTTACAGACTTTAATTTATAGTTTCCCTACACTTAATGGATAGAATGATTAGTTACACCATCTTCTCTATTTTTAATTATAAAATTTTCTGCATAGACAGAGAAGATATCATTAATTACATTTTATTTGTAAGCAGAATAATCTAATCAAGAAAAAAATGACAATTAGAAGCCGAAAAAACACTTTTCGAAATTTGATTCGTTTCTCTTCAAGAAATTTAAATCCCAAAGCCTTCAGTACCGGAATCAGCTTGAAATTTTGAATTCGCGATGGTTCACAGCAAGCGAAACACACAATCAAAAATCCTGTTAAAAACACATTAAATATATAGTTCATGTGTTAACAGACATTGCGTTAGCTAAAAGGTAAGTTTTTCAAGAGTGCTGGTATTAAGAGATTTAGGTTCCAATGAAGATTATGTTCTGTAACAGCCATTATACGTAATGTTAGCCTTTTGGTGACATTTTTGAAATACACAAAATCTCTAAAGCAAGCCATCTAAATCAGATCAATATAACCCAGAACACAAAAAGAGGAGACAATTCCAATATCTGTTAAAAACTCCAGTCAAAAATTTGGAATAACTCTAGTATAATTTCAGAGCATAGTTTCTTTTAAAACAACGCATCAGCAAATTACAAGAAGAATTAGGTAAAAAGGCAATGATCTACTAAGGCCATTACGATGGAAATATTACTGTAACGATTGCCTACACTTATCCAAAAATTTTCAGTTTACTCGGTCATTTTGCCGACAGAAAGTTTAGCCGAGACATTCTTTGTGTTCCGGGATGTTTAGTCGATTTATATATATCATTGTTTGGAAGAAGACTGCCATAATACGAAAAACAAGAATTTTACAAGAGAAGCATTTGGTATTTGTATATTTAGGCCCATTTTCCTTAAGAAAATAGGTCTTTGACTGTATTGTAAGACTATTTTGAATTCCATGTGTAGTTGTGAATAATGAACCTGAAATATCACTGATTTAGTTTCGAAGAAATGAAAGGGCTTTCAGTCTTCTAAGGCAAAAAAACAATAGTTTCTTTCATAAATGTAAGCAAATCTTTTAACTATGTCAGACAGAAGCATGGCTGTAATTTATTCATTGTTATAAGAGGCTCAGCATTAGGCATTCATTCAGGTAATATATTTATTATTATAAAAGTTTTTCGAAAAATAGCATCAGCTGGAATCTATCTTGCCTTGAATTTCGAATTAGAACTAGTACAGTAGAACGTAATTTCGATGTGTAGTCGGTGGAAAAAAGGAGCCACACATGATTATTACGCCGATGTTCATTTTATCTTAAAACATAAGGTACAAATTTTCAGGAATTAACGTCTGCTAATAGTTTCCATGTTTAAAAGGACTGTAAGGGGTAGTCTACATATTTATAATTGCACTAACTTCAAACTTTCCAATGGCAACACTCATTTTTATCAAGGGATTTCAGACCTGCATGGAAAGGTATACTCTGATACCAAATTTCATTATACAAGCTCAATAACTTTCGAAATCATAAGAAAATAAAATTTTTAGTCTATAATGCTCAAGTAAAATTTTGAATTTTTATTGATATAGTTTTTGACCTAGAATTTTTTTTGTAATGTTTTGAATTATTCTACACATTCTGAACTCATTCTTTTGACTTAAAACTAATTTTGAGCATATGAAATATTTTATGATATTTTAAGTTCAAAGATTTTTTAATAGCAACAATTATAAATTTTAACCGTAATCGATGCATTTGGCTATTTCATAAGCCAATGCAAAAATTCAGCTAATTCATACAAATGCTTTTGAAGTTATATTAATTTTCAATTTTTTGCTGCAATTCGATACACTTAAGTGAGCGGCATATATTTCGAAACCGTTTTCATTATTAATTATAATCATTATACCACTTTATTTTATAAAATTAGCCAATATGAACATTTAAACATTTATATATATAAATTTAAATTTATAAATTAAAGTGGTGTAATATTGCAATTTTTATTTTTTACGCATTAAGTTTTACCGATTGTAAAATGTAGATCATTCATTGAAAATAACATTTATAGTGTGAAATAATTTAAAATGCTACTACCGACATTTAAACGCAAGCAGAGAACTTCTCTATCTAAATGTGGAGACGACCCCTTTTATGTCGAGAACACAAAATGTCAAATATCTTCCAGTCTAATAATGATATATTAAGCAAAATTACTATCCGGGGTACTTTTTCCAAGAGAAATTTATTTATGGCATCAAAAAATGGTGTTGCCATTGAAAACTATGAAGTTAGTGCAATTTGAAATTTGTAGAAGACCCCTTATGATATTTTTAACCATAGAATCTTTTAGTATACGTTATTTCCTGTAAAACTGTATCTTTTGTTCTAAGAAACATTGAGCAGCGGCAGATTAATGCTGGGTGGCTCCTTTTTTTCCTGAGAGTCTACGTTGGCGAATTAGTTATGGGATATATTTGTTTTTTTATAATTTAATAAATGTTGTTTCTTCCCTTAAAGTAGCCTCATGAATTACTAAATTCAGCTTTAACCTTAGACTTAACTTTAGAAGAAGCCAACATGAATAAATCCATATTAACTAATTTAACAATTTTAATTGATTAAATATTTATAACAATAGTGTGTTGTAACTTCTAACCAATGATTGTAACAAGCAATTGGGTATTTAATCAAATAAAAATTGAGAAACGGAGGCTTTTCTAATTTTATAGCATTATTCTGCAGAGTTCACATAGCTCAATGTTACAAATATTTGACTACTATGATTAAAAACACTCGGAAACTTATAGATAAAATTTTAAATTACTAATTATAATAATGCATTACTATTATTATTAATTACATATAATAGCTATAGAAAAATAATTATTATAATTAAAATGAAATTGAAAGTATATAAGATGAATGTTTGCAGTATATATAAATATATGTGCGTGTAAACAAGAGTGTACATTGGCTAAATGTACAGGTTAGATAAATGAGCCAACTATCAGGGCAAAGATGATATATTAAAAAATCGAATGTTCCTTCTTGCATGAAAAGGACCTTTTGATAATGCAATACATGCCTATAACCTTTCGATTACCAGAAATACATTACTTTTAATCTCATATATAGTTAAGCAGGACTCGATTGAATTATTATTAGAAGACTAGACAAAAAACTCCTTTTCGATCTTTAAACGAATACCATACAAAATCCCAGACTACCCAAACAGTCACTATAGTTTGATAAATATTGTGAATCACACTATGCTTCGGTATCAAAATAAATTTAAAAACTTTTTCTATATATTTTTTTAGTCTTGTTTAGGAAATTGTCTCTTTTTCTTACATAAGTTCATAAGAAAATAGTTTCACTTTTTACTATCGCATAAAGCCCAAAAATACAAGCTACAGACATAACGATCAGAAGTTTCATCATAAATATTTGTACTACCATTTTCTCCGTAAACCGAGTGAAGCTACATGTACGGAATGTTTTTCAGACACCCTTTACAAAACTTATATTCGAAAAACTGGAAAAACATATCTATAAATCTCTCTCTCTCTCTATATATATATATATACACAGAACGACGATTATATATAATATTATTTCGAAACATCTTCCCAGATCCTTTCATAACTTCTAACCAAAGTTTTAAAGATCACTTTCAGTCGCTCCACAATTCCCAACGACTTTCCGACTTGTTCACGGTTCAGTGACTCCATGACGTAAAATTTGTCACAGAACGAGCTTTTGAAGCGGAGAGTTTATGATTGCGAAACAGCTCTTATCGAACTTTTGCGGCTTTTCCGTACGGCAAATGATGGGGTTTTGGAATGCTGGTCTTCCATTTCATGGCCTTTAAAATGACCACCACTTCTATCAGAGAGGCA
>BGPR01042868.1:0-13117 GCA_013235015.1 Araneus ventricosus
GAAGGTAGGGAGATTACTGGCTTTTGTGCTAAAGCTCGTGAAAGCACCATTTTATTTGTGGCAATAAAAAAATTTCACACGCAAAAGTCACCGCGGTAAGTGTTTAGTGAAGTCAGAAAGAAAACCGTTTAAATTCCGCACAAATAAACTCACCTTTTAGACTCCTGATTGACATTATGATGAAAGAAAAATGCCCTTCGATGAAATTGCACGGGAATGGTCGTCGCGAGCCGAGCATTTGGGAATTTTCTCACTTTAGCCGCGGTCGGCATGCTTGAAGTAGCCCCGCCGCGTAACACTTTCCAGACATCATCATTTCTCACTCGAATTCCGACAAACTGTTTGGTCGTCGGCCGAGCGTGCTCCACGATAACCGGGCGGTCGTTAACTGTTGTATCGGGGCCGTCTGCAGGTCAGGTTGTTCCGATTCTTTGACGATTTCGCACGTTCATTAAAACGTTTGTGCCTGCCATGTAGTCGGCGTAGTGGTGATCATTGAGATGGGATTACCGCAGGACCTTCAAATAGCCTGTAGTGGCAATGTTTTTTTCAACTATACCAAACAAGACGACAGAACAGACCACAGTAATATAACAGCAGCTTGTTGTTATTTACCTCTAACTCAATATCTTCTTCGACATGTACTGTCTTAACATGTTTAGTCATTTTCTTACTGCAAGTTTTTATAGATTTCATGAGAAGCCAACACTGCATGCTCCTTGACCAAATCCCGCCACATTTTATCTCTGGCAAGTTTGGCGCATAATAAAAATGGTTTTGCGCCAGTAACCTCCATCAAATCACTACTTATCAAAAGGTTGGTTTAGTCCGCTTCAACTACCGTGTAATCACAATGTCTATTGGCTAAGATCACTTATCGTCAATAACAAAGGTGGTAGTTATGAACACGAGATACGTTAAACAGTCAAAATAACAGTCCTTTATTTTGTGAAAATAGCATTCCCCGGTTTAATATATACTTATGTTCGTGTTACCATACGCCCGATTAAGCCGTCTCGATCATGTCTGACGCTAAATGCATCTAGGTATAGGCCTCTGCCCATTTCCGCCAATAAAATCACATATAGCCATTGCTTTCGATGATAGTGATTTGAGCCTCCTTGAGTATAGCCACCAGCCCTTCAGCTCATAATTTCGTTTTCCATTACCTAAATTTAAATAACAAACATTGGTCAACAGTTGCAAGCATGAATGATGTTCGGGGTACTTCTTTTTCATTTCATCGTGACTATGTGTTATGAAAGAGGAAACGTAGAGAGGAGAGGCAGCTTTAGAATTTTCATTATATTTTACCTCCTGCTCTCAACATTCTTTCTTTCACGATGAAGTAGATTAACAGAAAGATGTGACCTCGAATTAACTATTCACGATCACTGGAGACATGTAAAATCTCAGTGTTAATGAGTACTTGTTAAGAAAGCCTACTTAGATTTAGAAATCAATTCTTTATTAAATACACGTTTTCTTAGGTAACAAAGAGGCCATCTTCGTTAGTTGGTACAATATGTTAACTGTAATACGCAACTCGGTATTAAAGATAGCTGTTAGTTGGTCGAGATGCTATGTTTCAGTGCTGCACTGATGAATGGCGATGACATGATACCTGCTCACGAAAACTCTTCTCAGGCCCAGATTGGTGGAAATACGTCATTGAAGCCAAGAAGAGTTTTCATTCAAAAAAGTGGTTTACAGTCGCCAGGGTTATGATGGCGTTATAGTTAGTGGAGCCATACCATCCGTCCAGCTTAACCACCTATCGAAAACCGGACGGCTTTACCAAGCCCCAACTTTCGCCAGCCAACGCCACCATGCCCCTGTTAAACTGCACTACTTTGACAGAAATGCTTCCGGGCCATTGAACGCATTTCCCACCAATCCCAAGCAAGTTTTGAGAAGGAGTTTTCATTGACAGAACATCATGTCATCGCCATTCATCGGTGCAGCGCCGGAAGCATAGCGTAATCTCTGTTAGCTTCTCACCTGTCTTTGAGTATACTGAGGTTGCTGTATTGCAGTTTTCTTGTGTGTCGCTTCAGCTTATTTGATAACCAACGAGGTGGGTATGCTTTATTTTCTTTCAGAAAATATCGTGTAATTTTAATAAAATGATTGATTTCTAAATCTAAATTGCAAAATCTTTTTTTTCTTCTAACAAATTACTCATTGAAGACTACTGGGACACATATGCTCCAGTGATCACGACGAATGGGATTAATCTAGGGTCGCATCTTTTTTTCTGTTGAACTGAATTCGCTGGCGGTTGGGGAGGGGCTGAAGGGTCTTGAAAGGCGGGGCAAAGTATAGTATAAACCCTAAAGCTGCCTCTATCTCTCTACGACCCTCTTCATAACATCACTAATATAGTCTGATGAAGGAAAAAATTTTAAGACGTCAGAATTCAATAAATATACAACTGTTATTAATGTTTGGTAATTTAAATTAAATTAATGGAAACAAATTAAAATAGAATTGAGAGATTTTAATTTTGGTTTGAATTAGCTCTGTATAAGGGAGGTTTGTCTTACTTTCATCAATAATGGCTAAATACATTTTTCTATTGGTGAATGTTGCCGCTTTGCTAAATTTCGTCGCATTTAGTGGCGTAGATCTGGATACTTGTCTGGACTTGGAGTTTGAAATTCGGAGAGTGGTAACTGCATATAAGTATATGTCTCTGTCTTCTAAACTAGGAATATATTTTTCTCGATCTTTCCAACCGCCCCATTGTTAAGCGCAGTAAGTTACTGTTCTGGGAAAATAAGTATATGTGAAATAACTTTGATAAGTTAGGTTTGAGTTGATAGCTATTGGTAAAACCATTTTGATTATATTGCCAAAGAGTATGGTTCTAGATAAAATTTTAGTACAGGAGTTTAGCGTGCTGAGTATCATTCGGCATGAAGTGTTAATATATGAAGTCTATAAAAGCTTGCAACAAGGAAAAAATGACCTAAAACATGGTAAAAAATTTTATATCGAAGATATTGAAAGTTAGGGAGCAATGCTTAATAAGGAGCTTCTTGGAGTTATATTACTGTAAGAAATAGTCTATTCTGTCGATCTTGATGTATAGTTTGAAAAACATTACCATATTTTTCCCCAAATGGTTTTAGAAGGTCCACTCACGATGGCGGAAATCCCGCTCAATGAATCACCGCATTTCTCCACGCCACGATACGTAGCCTGGCAGACACTTCGTTTTCGGCCGTTTTAATGAAACATGCAAATCAGTCAAAAGTCATGGTTCGTCTTCCAGACCTCTGAGACGGACTTCGGTGGTCTATGGGTCTTTGACCCGCCTGAGTTATCATTAGACGCACCTCGGTGACATTAAAAACGAGACTGTCAGAATTCAAGCAAAGAAGTGATAGTATAATCTGGGGAAAATTAATTTTACGCAGCGGGCTATACCGCTTCGGAAGCGTATATTCCGCAGCTTCTGGGAAAGGTGAGAAAATTTAAATGTAAACAGCTCAATCGCGCAGTATTCATTCGGAAACTACCGTGCAATAATAGCTCTGCTCTGTTTAATCAGAGGGCATTTTTCTTTCTTTTCATATCATCAGTCAATCCAAAGCGAGAGTCTAAAAGGAGTTTATTTTGTGCGGAATTTGGCTGAGTTTTTTCCATTATTTATTTTTTCTTTTTTTCTAATCTTCCTCATACTTGTTTTACGAATCGACTTTGTGCATGAAATTTTATTACTACAAAATCGTGTTCTTTCACAGGCCTACTAAGCACAAAAAATACAGTAGAATCTCCTCACAGCGAATTTCTCCCCTGATAAACGAGTTCTTTTAATTGGAATGTTATATAACATTCAAAATATTCTCCATATAACGAAGTGGTTGTCTCCCTATAACTAATTTTTTTCCTTATCTTTTCGATTTTGTCATTGCTGGTGCTGCTTATTTCCTGTGCAAACAAATCGCTCCACACGCCTGTTTGAAACCACTGCATTGTCTTATTCTAGCGATACCACACATAATAATAGTTAAGTGTGTGCAGTTGTGGTTATTATGTTAGTGGTAATGCAGTTATTGCAGTTACTTGCGTGAAGGTAATGCAGTTGTGGGTACCTTATTTTCGAGGGGCAAATATTTCAACGGGGTTAAGCATTCCAAGCAACGGGGTGGAAATAGGGTGAAACAGCAAAATGATATGATAATACGCATTTTATGTTTATCCGTACTAGTGCATATTCTCTAAATTGGTGAATTACCTCACATTTGAACATTTTATTTATACAGTAAAAATTGGGTACAATTTCAAATTTATAATAAATATTACTCATTTTTAATGAAAAAAAAGTCATAATAAATATTTTTAACTTATCGCACATACTAAAAAAGGTTTGTAACATTTACTATAGATATTTTGACTTTATATTTTACTAAATACATAGGACATTATTATTCCAATTTTTGGAAATTTCAAACAGAAAATAATATTAAACTCATTTTTTTTACAACTAATAACGAATATTTCTCATTTTTCACATCTGGTTGGAGCATGTCTCAATATAGCTGGATGTTAAAAAATTCAGAAATAACCGTTTTCGCTGAAAAATTGAGTATTTCCCTTGGAAAATTCCCCAAAAGTTGAGATAGGTGGTGCTGTATGTTAAGGACGAAATTTTAATTTATTTATGAGAAAATTTATATGTTTCTGTTTGTATTTAACCATTGTAAATTGTACTGAATATTCCATACTTGTTTCCTGATATCACTGCATTATATGGAAAAAAATAGATAGATAACATTCTGAAATATACAATTTTTTTTTAGGGTCATCTTTCAAACTTAATTAAATTTCTTTTGGGGTATTAATCAGTTCTTAAAGCACCAAATAGCCCAATTACTCACAGTTCTCAAACCGACATGTTCTATAATCAAAAGGAATACGACCTGAGAAACTGTTATAACTCTAAAAAATAATATTTTCACACCCGTTTTTACATTAAACGCTACTTGCGTAAAGGAATAAAACAGTTATCACCTGGCAATATTACACCCTGTAAGACAGATAACAAGCAATTTTCAAAATCCCATCTCTTAAACGATTGGTGGTTTAAGGGATTAAAATGAATCATACTTAAATCCCAAAGTGTATGTTTATTGTCTCAAAATGTGACACGGAAGTTGTATGTATTATTTTGCATTGGCAAAATCGACAACTCATAATATTAAATTTGGCCATCTCAGGCATATTTTCTACAAATCTGCATCATTTGTTGCGAAATTGATTCAACTAATTGTTTGTAATTAATGACTGAGATACATAAGATATATATTTTATTAACAAACATATAAATTTAAATGTCCCTTAGGGAATTTCACTAACCACTGAATTTTAAACAAAAATACAGGGTCTCCAGAAATTATTGCAGGGTTTCTTTACCTCATAACTTTTGATTAAAGAGCATGAGGATAATTATTAACATACTATAAAATGCAACTCAAAGTTTTTTAATGACACAAACAAAGTTAAGTAATTTACATGGTGCCTTTTTGCGATATGTAACCCAACCACACTTGTTTGCATATTGAGTTGAATCTCGATGTGTCATAAAATAATGAAAGGTTGCCACAACTTTTGCACCAAAAGTTTTCGAGAGCCGCTCAACTTTGTACTCAGGGCCAGATTTCCCATAGAGCCGTAACCTAGGTCATGGCCTAGGATAGCGGTTCCCAACCTTTGGTTGTGCGGACCACCCATTGTATAAAAAATATTTTGCGACACACCAACTAAAACATACATACAGTAAAAAAAAAAATACACATATCACATCTATATATTATATGCACGAGGCATATCAGTAATTGTGAAAAGCTTGCTGTAAAAAGAATTTAAAATATATTCCCATACTTATAAAAGGCAATGTTTGTGTGCGTGTGTGTGCGAGTGATGCCCAAACGAATCTATCGCACTTACAGCCATGAAATTTGGCACACAGGTAGTCGTAATGGTGACACAATGCACCCCGAAGCACGAATTTTAAAATTTTATCTGAATTTTTTTATTTAATGTTTGTGTTGAGTTTTGAATGATTTTTCGCACAAATCTCCTCTCTCTAATAGCATGGTTTCGGATAATTGTACGAAAAATAAATACACCATCGGAAAGAGCAAACGATTTTGCTCCTAATGAAGTTTGTTCTGTGAGTCTAACGTAATTTACTGAATTTTGAGAAATTTTGAAATATACTAATTGCTGTGTAATAACCACTTCTTACGTTGCACTCTTTTTTTTAATATCGTTTTATCAACGTACTCTGTACTGTTTTTCTACAGATGAAATATCATTATCGCAAGAAAATAAGCGGGAAAATCAAATAATGTGTATCCTTTGTTTTGATTTTGTTTTCAAAACTTTTCGTCTCATTGTGGGTATTTTCTTTTCTTCATTTTGCTTTTTTTTTCATTTGTTGAAATCCTGATTCCGTCGGCAATGCTGTGCGCGTACTCAAGGTTATTTATAAAGCAAGAAAATAAGTGGAAGACACCTGACTTCGACTCTTCACTACATTCCGCACACACATCCGAGGGCCAAATAGGCAGCGGCCCGTATTGGGAACTCTGCCTAAGGCACAGTTGCTAGGGGGCGTATATACAAAAAACGGCAAAAATATTTACAAATTTGTCAGTATTATTTGAAAAGGCCATATGAAGTATGTTTTTTAAATTTACATTCGTTATAATTAAATATCGTCGCTTAACAACATTGGTGCGAAAAATTGAGTATTCTTCCTCTTGAAATTTCAAAAAGAGATAGGTGTCGTTTATTAAGTTACGATATATTGATTGATTTTATGTCTGTTAGAACCCTTGGCTTTTGTGACCAAATACTAGATTTTATAATATCTGTCCACTTCAATGACCTCTTCAAGCCTATTCACTGACAAAAGCAAGAACGAAGTTCTAGTAGCTATTTGTGACGATATCAAGAAAACGTTAGAGTAGTTTTGTAGGTGCTAATGTTATTTTATTTCATAAGTAATGTAATTTTGAATTAAAATTTAATTTCTGAAAATTACAAAGATTTTGTTTTGCTGTATCCGACTGTGCCTGGAGATATTTTTTTGAATTATAACTATATGTACATTTTTTTAATGTTATTTTTTTCTTTAACTGCATATGTTTTAAAACTATGAAAATATTGGTAAAATTAAGCTTTCAAAATAATATTTTTTTAATTTTAAAAAACTGAGAAATGTGACGAAAATGAGTAAAATATCTGCCTTATGCTAAAAGCGATAGACAAAATCATATTTAAATATACATAAATCCTTGTCGAGTACATTTTATGACATTATCTGTGTATGCTCTAAAATCTTTCTGTATTTCAAACAGTTTTGAGATATAAATAGTTACTTAAACTGATAATTTTTCATAAAAATGCTTTCGTTTATATTTAAACACTTAAAATATTATTTGATTTTAAATTGACCTTGCTTTTAGAGGAAACATCAAGCATATTACAGGAAAACAATCTCAAGAAAATTTCATATCAATACTTGAATACGTTTTGAAATCATTGTTACGGTCGACAGTTTTCTCAAAATGTTACTTTCAGAAAACGCTAAAAAAAGTTTTCTTGCAAATATGAAATAATGCTTACAGTTCGTAATAAAACAGCTCTTAACTCCATTTTGTAATTCACGTAGAGTAAAAGTGAGACAGTTTTAGGTTTATTAAAACAGGCTAGCAAATTAAGTCATAAATTTTTTGATAATTTTAATAAAAAAACGATTTAAAACTAGTCGGATACCTAAGGTATAAAAAACAAACTATTGTATATTAAATGAAACTATATATGCAAAGCACCGTTTATAATCGTTTTCATTTATACGTCGCTTTTTGTCATAGTCCCATTAATTCCCTGATTCATTATAATGATAAAGTATTTCGTGTAGGACGCAAATCTTCGGTTATACGTCGTCCCCCCCCCCCCCTCTGAAAAATGTGAAAATTTTCTTTTTCGAATATGAGAACTGGGTGATACCGATATCATGCTCGGAATTTTCCACAGTTGAGAATTCATAGAAGATAAATCATCTATGCTAATTTAAACGAGATGAAGAAGATTACAGAAGTTATTCCACATTCCTTCAAAGACGTAATCGGACTGCATTGAGAAATTTCGAACTTATTTTGTTTCTCAAAATATAAGTGGAAACAAAACATGTCATCACAATTGCCTGATTCATAATGCTACTGAAATAATCACATAACATCATTAAGAGCACTACAAACCTCGGCGCTCAAACGGCCCTGTCTATTGATGAGGCGTGTGAAACTTTATTGAAAGCAGCAAAAGCAAAAAAAATACATAAACATTGATATAAAAGCATTTAAAAAGGAATAATTATACATGAAACAAAGAGAAATAAAAGCAAGTACACTGAGGATTACAACTGCAGTATAATATGAAAAATTTACATAAGGAGTTATCAAATTTGAGTGCAGTGAGCGAAGGTGATGTTTCATTTAGTTACATTTTTTAACATGCAGTTAAAGCCCATGATTCGGGGCTGATAGTGGTGTTCATGCGACGAAAAAGAAGAATTGAATAAACGGTTTACCACCGGTTATATAATTTACCTTCACAATAACTTAAGCCCAAGGTCAGGACGACGATTAAAGATTTTTTAATTAAACGCCTACCTGCATCACATAAATCTTAAAAATAAGAAATGCATAATAGTACTCCAAGAAATATAATAAAAAGTACGAATTTTTCATTAAATTATAAATAAATTTTAAACTCATTATTATTATTCTTATTTTAACTTCATTATTGTTTTCAATACTATGTAGTAACGTACTAGTACTATGTTAAAAAAAAAAAAACTTTAAAATACTTGGTTTTAGATGAATTTGTATTAGTAGTGTTAAATTTGCAATAATCAAACTTATTTAGTAAAATTTCAATTATACGTCTTTTCATTTATAGGACGTTTTACGTTAGTCCCTTGAAAGACGTATAAACGGTGTTTTATTTTATTAACTTTTTCAGAGGGGGCGCAGAATATGCTTCGGCCTAGGGCGCAGAAATGTGTAAGTCAGGCCCTGTTTGTACTAAAGATATTTTGATAGCTGCTACCTCTTAGAAGTTTTGATGTTCTCATTTCTCACAAGATACTTAAAAACTTAACTGCTCATGTATAAAGATTGCATGCGTTTTACTAACCTAAGCCTAGACACATCGAGATCGAACCTGCCAAGAGTCGATGGGTTACATTCTTCCATGGGGAAATTAATTATGTTTTTGTTAATGAAATAAACGTTTTGAGTTGCACTTTAAGAATATGTGATAATATTCATTGTCACGTTCTTTAATCAAAAGTTATGAGGTAAGGTAACCCCGACAAAAATTTGTGGACAGTCTGTATTACAGTCGTTTTCAACAAAAGTCTGATAAGAAAATAATATGCTATAATGAATCGCTCTTTGAATTCGTTAACCACCATGAACTTGAAACTTATTCTTTTTGCTTGCTTATCATTAAATGTGATGATTGGGTTGGTTCTAAGAACCTGAGAAACTATACGTACCATTGTTTGAAGCTTTCAAGATGGTCTTCTTCTTTAATCGCCATATTACTGCCGTATACAACAAATCTCATTTGTAAATACCAAACGTGGGAATAATTTAAAAGCAATGAATTCAAATATTAATTACTTTTCTATTCTTGGTAATAGGAGGAAAGTCTTGCTGGGAATTGCGAAATGGTAGTCTACGCTACCAACTTTCACTTAGTCATTCAAAAACCAAAATTGCTTCTTTCTCAATTGAAATTTGTATTTTTAGTTATTTATATTTAGATGAATGACTGCTATATAATTTTCTGTAAAGAAAGGAAACTTTCAATCAAAATAAAACAATTTATCCTTTTCTCATTCAGATTTCAGTAAAGAGAATATAATGAATGTATTTTAATTCAGAAACAATAGTTGAGATATAACAAAAAAGGGTTAAAATGTCGTAATGAGTTTCTCTATTTTTCGACTAAAAGGTAACAGCATGCTGATAATGACTATAAAAAAACCCAAGGCATTTTGATTCAAACATAGAAAGTTCTTCCGCGTGTTACGCAAGTTCACGGTTTACATTCAGTTGTTTCATCACTAGGTACATATAGAAACAAAGGCGCCAGAGATGGTGGTTTAAGCAAACTGTTGTTTAAACTCAAGGGCCTCCCTCTGAAAATATTAGATACTGACATTGCTATCAGTTGATGCTGAAATTCCTCAACTCTTGTGAAAGTATGTGAGTGTACTGCCGCAGTTCGGTATATATTGAAAAGAGTTTCAAAACAATTATTCAGATTCTAAATTTAAACTGCCTATGGAGTATGGATACAGGTTGGCAATTTCAAAACAATTATTCAGATTCTAAATTTAAACTGCCTATGGTGTATGGATACAGGTTGGCAGTTTCAAAACAATTATTCAGATTCTAAATTTAAACTGCCTATGGTGCCGGAAGGTATGGATACAGGTTGGCAAACGACCACTGTTCTGAGAGCCGAAAGCGTTATTAAGAAATGCACGAAATCTGTATTATTTTCAGCCGTTATAAATATTGACTTTTCTGTTGTAATAAACTTAGCAAGTTAGTTTGGTGTTGAAGTAACAACAGATAGCAAACATGCACAGATCCAGAGATGGTTGATTGGCGTAATGTTTCCAGCAATATGTGACGGCCAGCTATCATTAAGCAAACATGCAAACGGCAACAACCTGATAAGCATCAAAGCAGCAAACGGAACAGAAGATTATATAGCTATTCGCGTATCGTGTGTGCAAGAGAGTCAAGTGTTTCTCGTGGTCACTGAAAGCAGACTAGGTATTTGATGGGAACTCTCAGAGAGACAAAGGATCGGGAAGTGCCAGGAGTAGTCCAGTCGAATTGTCATGAAAAGAATCAAAATATGGAAAAATTCATAACAGCAATTTTATTGCTTTAAGTTGTAAGATATAGATATGAATATGGATCTGAAATTTTTTCCAGACATACCCTACTATATAATGCATACTTACGTGGATTTTCAAAAATTTCATTGTAAAAAAGTTAAAAAGATTTTTCCAAAATTTATGTTTTTAAAAAATTTACTTCCGTTTTAATTAAGCTATTTTAACATTCGACGACTCATTTTATACATCTTCTTACTATCTATAAATTTCTAATTTAAACTTTTCCTCTCAGATTAACAGCCTTTTATTTACACGCAAAGCGTTGAATTTCCTCATCCCCCTTATCCGGTCCGATCTCCGTCTGCAAAATGCAGTGTCATGTATTGTATGGCAGATCCAACAACTTAAAGCAATAAAATTGCTGTTACGTATTTTTTCCAAGTTAAAGTAGAATTCAACTGCGGAACACCAAAATGTACCCTAGTTGAGGCAAGATTATGCAGTGTTGAGGTGAGGGAAGGGTTTTCTTGTTGAGAAGCATTAGCCAAGTACGCATTCACATACGAGTAGGGTAATGGTAAAGCAAACTTCATTCTAACCAACAGGTCTAAAGCTTCCCTTGGATATGTGCCACTGTCAAGTTGTAGTGATTATTGACGCAGCACCGTCGATAAGGCTTCTTTTATTGTCCACTGAGGCTAATTATATACTGTAAAGCACCATTTAATCTTTTCTCATTTATACGTCGTTTCATCACATTCCCGATTCATTCGTAATCATTGTAATTACAAAGTACTTCGCTTAACGACGCGAGATCTCGATTATACGTCGTTTCCCCTTCCCTTTCTAAAATTCGTATATTTTCTGCCTCAGTTATTATTTCTCCGTTTCTATTAAGGGAGCAACTTTTCCTAGAAAGCAGCCCCTGCCATTTCCAAATAAAGGCCTACTTGCATGTACAAAAATCGTATAAAATAATGTATAATTAGTACCCAAAATATGCAATAAAGGTATGATTTTCTTCACTTTTATGATGAATGTTTGAATTTAAAATTTTCCTATTGTTACCATACTATGTAGTAATACCTTTTTTACCTTTTATGCAGTATTATCTTTAAAAAATTAAATTACTTTTTAAATGAATTTACGTAAGTTGTTTATTAAAATTTCTATTGTACGTCTTTTCATTTATACTTCGTTATACGACAGTCCCTTGAAAGACGCATAAAAGGTTTTTTACTGTATATGCAAGATTTTAAGCAGTAGGTACAAGGTTTTTTCTGTATACAGTAACCAGGTATGAATATTGATGTTCGTCATAAATATTCTGCCCTTTACTGAAAACGAACGAAACGGCATTACCCTACCTTTAAACTTAAGCTTAATGGAGATTAATAATCTACATTAGTGTATGAAAACGATTCTCCCCCTGTTTTACAATTCGGAATCCAATTTTTCATATAAGATTAAATCGTACTCCTCTTCCTAAGAATTTTGGAATTTTAAACAATTTATATCAAAGTATATTTTGTGTTACTAGATATGTGTGAGATAGAAAGTGATATGTAAGAACAGAAGCTGATCCTTGCCAAAACTGTTAACACCTAAAGGCTTCGGCAATAAAACGAATGTCGAAATGCAGGGAAAAAAACCCACATTATTTTGTAATTAAGGGGAAAATTGTTGGCATGTCGTGAATGTAATGTTGCAGAGTTAACGCAGATACCAGGCAGTTAGTTTAAAATAAAAAATAACTTTAATACAGTTACTTGCAGCTTACACACTCACGGACAGCCATTCATTCGACTGCTTATTCTAAAAACTCAAGTTAACAAAATACATATAGATTGCAACAACCAATCAACTTCCGACTAGTGCCGTAACTTCGGCTACGTCATGAAATTAACCAATGAGATACGTTTCATTCAGTGACTGAACAATTTCATTTGAATTTCCAACAAAAATCGTTTCAGATTGCATGGCGAATTTACCTGTCTAAAGGAACTATTCAAAATACCAGATATGAAAGTATATGAAGTAAAATGTTGGCATCAGAGCCGTATTTACACATTTCTATGCTCTATAGGTCAAAGCATATTTTGCGCCTTCCTCAAAAATGTTAATGCAGTGGAATCTCCCTATAACGAAATCGCTTGGTTCCAGTTGAAAAATTCGCTA
>BGPR01042870.1:522-13116 GCA_013235015.1 Araneus ventricosus
TATGCAAATCGAGGAACATCAGTCATTAAGAAAGTATATCAAGGACATCAGTATCTTAGTGAATGAAGATATAGTCTAGAGCAATGATAGTGAACCTTCTTTATGAATATATCAGATTCGTAATAAGATTATATGCAAATCGAGGAACATCAGTCATTAAGCAAGTATATCAAGGACATCAGTATCTTAGTGATTGAAGATATAGTCTAGAACAGTGATAGCGAACCTTCTTTATGAATATATCAAATTCGTAATAAGATTATATGCAAATCGAGGAACATCAGTCGTTAAGGAAGTATATCAAGGATATCAGTATCTTAGTGAATGAAGATATAGTCTAGAATAGTGATAGCGAACCTTCTTTATAAATGGGTAAAATCTTTTTCATTATTTTTTGAATACTATCTCGTGGGTCTCGAAAAAGAGGAGTCACTGGGAAAGGGGTGGTGAAAAGGGAACCACCTATTGGAAACACTGATGCAGCGAATATGCGCTCCGAATTTATGACTGACTGTCATAAGTCATACACAGATGCGATGATACAATAGAAAATCAGTTTGTCTACTTCCACATTGAAATATTTTTTTATAAAATCGGCATTTGATATTTATAGTTTAATCTTTAAATATTTTTAATTGTCTTTTCTCTCTTTTATATTATAAAAAACTAGAAAATTTGTTCCCGTATAAGACGTGTTTTTCGCTTGCCAACAATATCTCAGATCTCATTGTCACAAATTTACAAACGAAAGTTCTTGAAGAAAATCTGATGCAGATCGCCAGAGTACTTAAGAAATTAAAAAAGCATGAGAAACAGAACGGATGAATCGACTGACACTAATTTTCGTTTTTAGTTTTTTGCGAGTAAAATAATACTAAATTGCTCTAACAGAAAAAAATGAATTACCAGATATAACATTAAGAAAATGCTGAATTGATGAATGTAAATCTTTAGTGAAAGAAGCCTTTCAGTATAAGAACGGTTAAGAAAAAAAATGTTAAATATAAAAAATATATATTTATACATTTTTTCCAAAATTAAGTACGAAAGAAAGTAAACCACATAACTTCTATTTAATATTAATGGAGCTACATGTCTGTCGATTAATCAGCATAGAATGAAAAAAGAGAATACAGTGTTTCCTCAGAAAAGAAAAGCAAACAAAAATGCTGAAAGATTATATTAATAAAAGAATCAAAACAGTATCTCCATGTGTATACTAATTGGTAGACGTAGACAGAAAGTCTGGATTTCCCCCTCTTTGGCACGTTGACAAACCAAGCCAAGGTATCGCGTTGCTTCAATCTCTTGCTTTTTATATATATCAATAAGTCTATAAAATTCAACGTGTGGGTTATTTAAAAGCCTTCTTGGGTCAGCGTTTGACCCGCGGGTCATAGGTTCGCCACCAATGGCCTAAAAAGAATTTTCTAGGCCTCTACACATGAGAGTTATAATAAAATTTATTTTAAAACAAGGAATGATTCAAATGTTATAAAAATAAATACAAGGTGGGTATAAATTAGTTGGGCAATTTCATAACTGAAAAATAGGCGAAATAGTTCCATTTGATTGGCTAATTTGTAGAATTGCACCCTAAGTTTATGGCTAGATAGCCGAAAGTATCGAGTCCATCTCTGAGTAAAATATTTTCTCTGGTTTTCTTCATTCTTTCAGGGCTCTCTTGCCAATGAAGACGGATAATATAGATGAAAACTCAAAATACTAATTGTAGCTTCATGAAACTCATTTTGCTTTGCAAATGCAATGAAATTTCTATCAAGAATACTTGATAAGTGCTCTGAAAAGAGTTATTATTTGCACTGCACTTCGTTTAACTCTTTAATCCTGAGGCGACTTTTTTCTTCTATGCCCTTTAAAACCGGTACTTTTTAGGAGGATACAACATGAATTGGGCTCTCCCAAACTGTGTGGTCATTTACTCCACCACCCCTGCTGTAACCTTCCCTTAAGGCGCACGGAAATGTGCTGTGGTGGAAAAGGATAATTGGACCCCCTACCGCGATTATCTCCCAAGTGAACTCAGAGCCTCACCTCCCCTCAAAAGAAACCAACCTCCTCAGACCGGCCTTCGTCGCTGTTAAGGGGAAATTTCTAGACCGCCCCGGGCCGCCTCGCTCCATGTGAGAGGGTTAATCACGTGAAAATTCCCTCAAACATATGACAAGTTGTAATTTACCGATGGGATAATTTCAGAATAACCAAGAGCAGCACATCAAGCATTTGTGATAATGAAAAATTTTGTGCGTTTCATTAATCTTATAACCATAAGTACTCCCATGTTTCCCTGTATAACTAACAACGCATAATAAATCACTCTTTTTCCTAAGTAGTATGTAGCCAAATTGTATAATCATATCAAGGTAACGTTAGTACAATACTCTCCTTGCACCTAACAACCTTCTGAGCGCCCAATTATTTTGAAATTTTAGATATCAGGTTAGAAGACTTAGCTTTTAAAGGAAATGAATCGAACTTTTTTGTATTTAATTAAATCTTTGAAATCTTAAGAACACTTTATCCATGGTTGTTTTAGAAAATATACATGTAACTACAAACTAACTGCCTTTGAACTGAACATGAAAAACGGAAAAAGACGTTTGTGCCGCTCGGAGTGCTAAAGACAAATGTCTTTTTTTGTCAAAACAGCCACATTTCATCTTTGATCAGCAATATATCTCCTTTCTACTGCTTTGCCAACTTAACTTTCTTTTTCACTAGACACGACGGTTAATTTCGACTCTCAGTGAAGGAGGGGAAAAAAAGTACCGGCGAACACATTCCTGGTATTGATTATTTTTCCTTTCCGGAGTTCAATCGTCTGCAGTCCTCAAAGCCACCCCCTCAACCCCTCCCACACAATGAAAATCGTCTGCACTTGCTGAGATCGTCTGAAAAAAAGCTTCGAATTTTGACCACGGGGAGTCGCCAGTAACCGCAATAACACGACGGGGGGCGACAAATATTACTTCTCCCTTCCCCTCTTCTCCTCCCTTTATGCCTCGTTGCCACCAGGACGTAATGAAAAATGATAAAAAAATACCACTTTCCTCCCGCGATGATTTTTTATTCACTCCTACTTCTCTCAGTTCGAAAAAGGGCAACAGAACGTTAGCTTTTTGGGGGGATTAGTACTTAAACCCCATGATCCCCACTGTCGTTTTTGTTCCGGCCCCCCGATTCTCCTTCCTGTATTCCACCAACCCCTCTTCCTCCCCACGTTTTCTGTACTTTATATCCATCGTGTGGATTTCTATTGAGTGTCCTGACTTAATCGACTTGGGAAGTGAAAGTGCTTTGTTCAGGTCTAGATATCAGTGTAAAATCACATGTTATCAGTTATTCTTTCCTGGTATTGAGTGCATGATGCAATTTGAAACAAGGAATCATTACGCTTGATCTTACAACTGAAAAAAGGTTAGGAGGCATGTTTATTTAAAGGTTACACAATCACATCTTTAATGTCATTAATTGACCTACAACTTTCAAATGAAATAAGTTTTAAGTCGCTGTAAATAGTACTGCAAACCGTTTTTTATTGGCAAGAAAATTGCAGAATTTAATTGATTAGGTTTTCAAAGTGAGGAATTTCACAGAGGTAAAACATTAACGCGACCAATAAAAAAGAATCCGTTCCTTGAAATCACCTTGAACATACCCAAAACTTTAAAATTTTGTTTTCAGATCAACTACAATTTCTCCCGAAGTCTTAGTTGGGATTTTTAATCAAGAAGATCATTTCCATTGAATCTTGATTTTAACCACATGAATATTGATTTTTAACAATAAAAATTTGATCTTTGGTTGAACGTATCGATTTGGAAGATATACTGAAAAAAAGGTGAAAGGAACATTAACAATTTCCTGTTATACTCTCTCTCTTTGCACGTATTCATAGCGCCATCTAGAGAGAATCTGAGAAGTTATTTCAGTTCAAAGACGTAAGTAAATTAAAACTCACCCTATATACGTTCTATATAATTTTTATTTGAAACAAATTTTGAAATATTAATCTCTATTGAGCAACACGAACACTGGCGAATAGCACATCTTCCGTGGTTTCAAAACTAGGAAATATTATTTCCAAGATTCTGGGAAACTATTGGCCTATATGTAACTACCTGTTTTCTATCTATATAAAAATTGCTTTTGATGGAACAAAGTTATGAAATAATATAGAGTATTATTTTATTCTTAGACGAACATCATGATGCAACATTCTTAGAAATTTGTTTCTGCATTGGTAATTAATAGTCAGTTTAAAATGTGATTTGATGTCTCAATGCCTGTGGATAATTCACTATTCAATGCATCTTGCATTGAACGAAATAAATGGTAATGCCTTGGCGACAAGTCTGGCAAATATGGTGGACGTAGTAATGCATCTTTTCCATGCTGAAATAGTTTTTACTTAACGACAAAGGTTCGAAACGACATCAATTGAACTATATCATTCGTTTGACATTTAACATTCGACTTTAGTTATTAATGGTTTGGTGGATGTTAAATGGTTTCTTTCCTTGAAAGCAATTCAAATAAAATAAATTCTTTCAAATTCCATCAGATTTACAACAAGATTATCAGATAGTGTAAAACTTATCACGAAATACTTTAAGCTGACGAAGTAAGTTCACTACATGATCGTATCTACTCGATTTTGTTACAGACTTGTACCAAAAATCCATTTAAAGATTTATTTTTTAATCATTCTCAATCTCAATGTGTAGTCGAAATGCATTGATAAATCAGTTGGAAAATGAGACGACAATAGATTGAATCATTCAACGAAAACCAGGTAAAATCAATCGGTATTTTACCACATAAATCACTTTGCAATCGATGATTGAGAATCGAAATAAACTATCATATTTTTCAAATTTTAGTTTAGTTCATAGTCTTAAACGCAAGAGATTCTTATAATGTACCGGTATTACTTGAAAAACAGATAATTTCTGCAGAAAGATTCCAAACACGTAGGGGAAACTTGGAATACTTGACCCCTAGGGATACTTGACTCCTAGGGATACTTGACCCCTAGGGATACTTGACAATACGCTATTTTCTCAGATTGTGAGATAATTGGTAATTTGTGTGTGTGGCATTTTTACTTGACTTTTGGTCACATGGTCTAAGGGGATTTTCATTCCAATCTGAAAAGCAATCATGATGGTGTATAGATAAATATGTTTTGGGGATCCAAAAGTAGATTTTCACTTTTTCATTCCTCAGTGGATTGGAAGTTTACTATTGAAAATTTGATAAATTAAAATATTTTTGAGTTTTAAGCGTACTTCTAGCTATAATTTGATATAAGATATTTCGCAGGATCTTAATTCTATGTGGTTTAGTTTTTATATTATTTAGAAAAGTCAACTTAAGGATACTTGACCCTATTAAAAGCTATTGCAGCTTCGATGTTGTAATTGACCGAAGAATATTTTGTGGTTAGGATCTGTTTTCTGGCGCGTGAAGTTTGTAGGCAATATTGGAAACTCAAATCTAGAGAATAATTCCTTAAAAATTGTTTGGTAGTAATTACTTAATGAATAAAATTTCTTTTTAATATGATAAATTTCAAATAATGCAAATAATTATTTTAGTAAGAATGTAAAAAAGAAATTAAATTTAATTGATCTATTGTTTCCTCGCCTGAGATTTATTTATTTATTTATTATTTTAATAAAAATATTTTGCACAAACTATTTGTCATCGTTTGGTTTTATTTAACGTTTCGCCATTTCTGTTGAGTTTGTCTTTCTTTCTTGATATGAATTTTCTCCTAAAATATATTATTATTCTTTTGCTTTTATTTTGCTTCAGATATTAGAAGAAACGAGTAAGTCTATTAAGCTTCTCAATTTCTTGCTTTGTACAACATTTTTTAGATTTTTTTTTGCGTTTTGATGCTAAATTTTTTAAAAATTTTTTTCGATCTGGCTGTTTATCAAGGCGCTAATGACGTTGCTAGGTTCCCAGTTCCATTGCTGTATTTTTTTAAATTTAATTAAATCAATATTAACTAGATTTAATGTAACGATTTAACGATTTTAATTTATTAACTAGATTATATTAATAACAACTGCGTTTTATAGTAACCATGTTATTTAATTTTTAATATTAGTTTCATGAATATTATTTGATAATTAAGACGTTTTCAATTCAGTAGTTATAACCTAATATTTGAATTTCGCATACGTGCAAATAATCAAAAAAATTTAAGTACGCTTTGCATGTAGGGTCAAGTGTCCTTAACCTTAAGGTCAAGTATCTCTAGTCTAGGGTCATGTATCCTTAGCCTAGGGTCAAGTATCCCTAAGGTTAGGAATACTTGACCCTACGCGATTTCATGAAATATATTTATTTTCTGATTAAATGAGATATGAATTTATCATAAGTATGTGTCTCATTCTTTAAAACCAATCCTTTTTATGATACTAATTTTTTTTTATATTCGAGAAATATTTTTAAAAAATAAAAGTAGGGTCAAGTATCCCTAGTTTCCCCGATACATAGGGTTTAAAATAAACCCGGCGTAATGAAATCTTTAATACGTAATTTCGGTTTATCTCCTTTCATTTAGAGTGTAAGTCTATTTCTAATATTTCAATTTTTTTACTTTTCCTTTTGTTATTTTCCTTTCTCTTATTTTTACTTTCTCGTATTCTAATTAGTTGAATTGCGGTGTCTACAATTTATCATACTCCGTGCAGTTATATTGATATCAAAACAACTTTTGCCCTTTTGAAAATTATTTTGAGTAATTTAGTAATTCTTTATTTAATTTTTATATAATTTTAATAAAGAAATTTGAATGATGCAATGTTTTAATTAAATTATTTGAATAAAAAAAATTAAGATCCAAAATTAGTTTTATTTAAATATTGTTCATGCATTCTTTAGTCTTATTTATACAAGGTTTTTATAAAAATACGAGCCAAACGTTAAGGGTATGTCAGGCATACGATAAGCATCCAAAATTGCATAGGAACATGGGTACGCATAGCGTACACCAATTGGAAGCAGCAGATGGCATTTAAAATAATACGGCACTGGCAACAACTGTGAACATTTTTGAAATTTGCATGTTTCTTTCGAATATCTACTCGAACATCGACCATATAAAGAATAGGTTTTAACTCACACTTTACAACGAAGATTCGGTCACAAGGGCACTTAGGGAAGACCAGAAATTGATGAAGTTGGAAAGGAATTTTTGCTCATCCCGCTTTCACAGAATGCTGATAATGGTCTGCAACTTTCATCAATTGTTTTGTGTGATGTCCTCAATATTTGCGTGCAATTTTATAAATATAGAACGAATATTCGGGAAGATATAAAAGTTTTCTTTAAAAAAACAAAAAATTTCAAGCGTGCTTTATTCTTATAACATGTAGAGTTTTCAACAAAATTATTCGAAATTATCAGAAAATTCACAATGTGTTGGTGAAGCATTGTGTAAAAATTGGAAATAAATACTTTGAATATTAGAGAAGATATAAGTATTTGTTGTAAATAATTTTTACGGCGCATGTGCGGAACGTAGCGTAATTTTTCTTTCATAACTTTAAAGTCAGATATATATCGCAACTTGTATAAAACTTTCAGTTAAATAACGTCAAGGTTCAGAAAGATATCTGCGTTTTGGCCAGAGCTGTATTATATTAAATTCCATCGGCTGCTCCCAGATGGCGGTTGCGCACTCATGTTCCTATGTGATTTTGAATGCTTATCGTATGCCTGACCTACCTCTGAGTACATTTACACAATTTTTTCTAAAAAAAATTGAAAAAATCGCAAAAAATTAGAGTTAAAATTAATTTTATTGATACTTATTTTTGTTAATTATTATTATTTAGAAGTTTATTCTTTAAATATTATTATAAATAGTTTAATTATATCTAAATATTATTCCGGCACTCTTTACCGTTATTGATATGGTTTGCGCTGCTTTTTTTTCAGAAAAAAACATAAACTCAAGGGTTAAGTTTCATTATTAATACAGGGTGCCCGAAATGTATCTTTGCAACTTAAGACTTCAAAACTATACTAGATAATAACAAACGGTTTTCAACATGTGACAAGTTAACTCGTAAAATGTTATTGTTTTCCCGTAGAAGCAGATTTGACAAAAAATGTGGACGCCACAGGAGAAAGTTCAGTGCTTAGCGTGGTTCATAGAAACAAAGTCCTATACCCAAATGCAGCGTTAGCGTCTGAACCAGATGGGTGACCCTCCCCCTATTTATGGCAAACACTACCTGTTTCTATAAATGACGTATACCAAGCCCGAATAATTGGTCGGGACTGTGGTTCCCTTTCTTACTGTATCCCAAAGTTCTGTTGCATTTGGGCATCGGACTTTGTCTCTATGAACCAGGCTACACACTGAGCCTTCTTCTGTGGTGTCCACATTTTCCGTCAGGGGTGTAGTGGAGCCGGAAAGCACAGGAACGCCGTTCCGATACTGTTTTTTTCCAACGAGAAATAAATTAGAAAAAACTGTGAAAAGTTCCTTATAGCAGAATGATTTTCGTCACCCAGGTTAGAGCGTTCCATTGCTTATTTTGCGACTACACCACTGCATCGCGCCTTCTTACAGGATGAATTTTAGGTAGGTTTGGCTTCGAACATAGCATATGCGGTTCGGAAGCTATGGGAAAATAATACAGGGTGTCCGAAATGTATCTTTACAACTTTAGACTTCAATAACTTCAAAACTATACTAGATAATAACAAACGGTTTTCAACATGTGTCAAGTTAACTCATGAAGTTATTTTTTGTTTTCCAGTAGACGCAAATTTGACGGAAAATGTGGACGCCACAGGAGAAAGTTCTGTGAGTAGCCTGGTTCATAGCAACAAATTCCGATGCCTAAGTGCAACAGAACTTTGAGACACAGTAAGGAAGGGAACCACCGTCCCGACCAACTATTCGGGCTTGGTATGCTTCATTTATGGAAACAGGTAGTGTTCGCCATAAATAGGGGGCGGGCCACCCATCTGTTTCAGACGATAACGTTGCATTTGGGTATAGGACTGTCTCTTTGTGTTGCTATTCAAAAAATTTTTAATTTCAAATTTGATAAAATATTTCATATGCTCAAAATTATTTTAAAATAAAAATTTAAAGTGTAAAATGTGCGGAATAATTCATACTACTACAAAAAAAAATTCTAGGTAAATAGTTACATTTTTTCTCAAGATATCAATAAAAATTCTAAATTTTACTTTAGCATAGAAATTCATTTGCTTAAAATTCTGAAACCAAAAATGCTGGGATGATGAAACTTGGTATTCTAGCATAAATTTTCATGTAGATTCGAAATATTTTAAGAAAAATATGTGTTTCCTTTGGAAATTTTCAAGTTAGTGCAATTATAAATATGTAAATTACCCCTTTTGAACATTTTAGACATGGAATCTATTAGTTGACGTTATTTCCTGAAAATCGATACCTTTTGCCTTAAGATAAAAATCATTAGCGGACGAATAATGCTGGGTGGATCCTTCATTTTCCGCGACTGTGCATTTTCCAGTTCTTTGGAATTTTCTCTTAAATATTATTTGCAGCTTTCTGAGATGGGGGTTCGTGACTGATTTCTGATAAGATCTGCATAAAATCAGGGCTGCTGCAGACAAAATCATTTGGGAGTCAAACGTCCTTCTGCTGATGTGATGTAGGAGAGTAATATGTCATCCTCTTCATTAGAACACAGTTCAAAATTAAATGGTCCATAACTAAATACTGAAGGAAAATATTAAAAACAAATAAAACTGTTAACACGGCTCAATTTATATGTATAAAACGCCATGAATTAATTGCTACGAACTTTCGTTTCCATAAATAACTTCACCGAGGCAAAAAGAAAAAACAGAAGATGTCATTTTTTTAAATTTATTCCAATCCAGCATGGATAATAAAAAAAGCTGTATGAGTTCTTAGACGCCGTAACTGAAATCGGATTTGCGCGTTCGTTAATGACGCAGAGCAAAGGTGTGTGTTTATTTATAGGCGTAGACAGATCGTCTGAGTGTGTTTGGCACACAGCGAAACCAAACCATGTGACAAGGTTACTTCAATCTGGCTTTTTATATTTATTAATATTTATCGTCATCTTCTTTAATCAAAAGTTATGAGGTAAGGAAAACGCGACATGAATTTGTGGACACACTTCACTTTATATGTCAAACTGCATGCGCATGCCATCAATAAACCTACCTTAATCAATTGACAGCGCAAGTACTTGAAAATGTACATCATAAATTCGGACAACAATTGTTTCGAAATGTATACCATATTTGCGGACAGAAGAAGCATTTTATTTTGAAGGATAAAAAATGTACCACTGGAGTAGCAGATGAATATTTTATAAATGTCCAATCCTTGCTCATTTATTATAACCATTTCTACCTTAAATGGTCTGTTGGGGAGAAATCATAATTACTTTTTTCTTCGTCGGTCTTCATTGCAGATGACTAATGAAGTTTAAGAAATGGAGTATATGTTCATATGACATCGCAATCAAATTACAAAACAACTGTGCATGCAGTCCATGACACACTACGTAGGCGACTGTCATCTAACATCTTACCATATGTTTACATTTATTGTTACATTTTTTATTAAAAAAAGTCAGTTATTGCTCGACATCTGACAATTATAAGAGAGAAGAGAAAGACGATTGTCGTACGAAAAAGTTTTGAAGTTTCCACGTAATAATTCTGAGTTATTAAAAGAATTAATTGATTGGATTCGAGGGGAAGGATTGAAACCTACATATATAGTTAGTGTGTTCTTCTAGGAATAAAGGTTTTTCTAACTCATTGATTAACCAATGTATAAAATGGAAACTGATAAATAATTTTAGTAAATTTTCTAAATCTATATAAATTAAATGGAAAATTTATGAATTGTTAGTACACTGTACAGGATGTATCTGAATTCCACGTACAAACTTTGAGGGGAGGTAAAGAAAATCAATAATAATTTTAATCACTTAGGAAAGCATGGTCAGAAATGGATAGGTGGTGCTGTACTCAACCTCTTAAGGTCGCCAAGTGCAGGGTCCTCTATAGAAACGTCAACTAAATGCACTCAACGTTAATTGTTAGACGAACACCGAGTTTGCCGCTATTCACTTCGTGTATGACCTAACTAACGGAAATGAGCGTTCTGCAGAACGATTTATCGGGAAAGATTTCCAACGAGGCGCATGCTAAAGCTCACAAGCATCATATCTTTCTTCAGGAAGTGGTTCCGGAACTGTGCTTAACGAAGTTCCCGCACATGTTCGTTGCAGAAAATTGTTTCAAGATGGCGCTTTATCTCATTACGCAATTTCCAGACGTGACTTTTTGGACCGATCATTTGGCCGAGAATAGATTGAGCCTGATCGTCTCGTCGCATGCCCCCGCCCCTCAGATCACCTGATTTTATCTCTTAATATTTTTTCTGGGGTGCCTTGAAGGCTATAGTGTACAAAACGCCACGCGGGGAAAAGGGAGACCTCTCCACTACGCAACTTCTTGTCACATGATATTATTTTATCATTTTACAAAAGCAAGTGCAGAAAATAATCAACTTTGGTGGAAAAACTTACTTTCAAATAAACTATCAATAATAAATATAGCTAAACACATATCTTTCCTCACTGAAAATGAGAACATCATAAAACAGCCACAGGACGCAACCAGTTCATCCGAATCTGACCCAAATTGCTCTCCTTCACCAAGACCTCAGAAAAACATACTAATGTCTTATTTTAGAGATAAAGGGTAACAACAGAAGTCACAAAAGAAATTGAAAATCGGAATTGAAGTTTAGCGACTGCTGAGTGGCAAAGTTGGGCAAAAATACGCATGCATCGGTGACGCGGTCCTCTCTATCTCGGTAACTACATATGTTAAAAACATAACTAATGTCTTATTTTAGAGATAAAGAGTGACTACAGAAGTTGCAGAAAAAATTTGAAAGCGGAAAAGAGTCACGTGAGTCAAGTAGTCCTACGCCTTTAACATCAGCGGCTGTTTGAAAAAGACAGCCTCCCGTCATATTTTTTTGAATAATAGCGCTCTTTACACTACTGTCTGTATTGTGTACTTACTGCTTCTTCATGTCTCTTTATCTCTTGAGGTTGGTATTTACGACCATGCTTTCCTATGTGATTATGATTCCAATTAACAATGCTTTTTACTTCCCCTCCAAATTTGTACGAGGATTTCCGGGGCGCCCTGTAGAAATCCAAACTACAGAATACATTTTCTTCAAAGTTTGCTCACAGATACTCGGAGACATAAGGAAGGTTTCGCGATAATTAATAAAATACAATAAGGTACCTTTTATACGTCTTTCCAGGGACTGACGTAAAACGACGTGTAATTGAAAAGACGTATAATCGAAATTTTACTAAACAACTCTGATTATTACAAATCTAATGCTACTAATGCAAATTCATTTAAAAGTATTAATTTTAAAGTTTTTAAAGTCAGTACTAGTATAATACTACTTAGTATGGAAATGAATATTTAAATTTTAAAATTAAGCAATTATCATAAAAATGAGAAAAATCACAC
>BGPR01042871.1:0-13116 GCA_013235015.1 Araneus ventricosus
TAAAAAGCGTGAAATTCCTTTCAAATATATACTTTTATTTTTCTGCCAGCTTTAATAGTTTCGCAGATAATGGGTCTCAGAAGTTGTCACCGTCTTGGATTTCATCCCCCTTTTTTAGTTTTTCTTGAATATCTCGAAATCTATTCAATTTTTAACTAACATGTAGTCAGCAAATTAAAGAGCTCAAAATTCCCTACAAGCGCGTGCTTTTATTTTTGTTTTAGCTTTAATAGTTTCCGAGATAATGGATTTCAAAATTTGCCGTCATCTGGGATTTTATCCACCTTATTTCAGTTTTTTTTTTTAAATATCTAGAAAACTATTTGATTTTCAAATTACATTAAATACAACAAATAAATGACCGTAAAATTCCCAACCAATGCATGCTTTTATTTATTTTCTAGATTTAATAGTTTCCGAGATATGTAAGAAAAACTAAGACAAGGGAATAAAATCCAAAATGGTTGCAAATTTTGAAATCCATTATATCGGAAACTATTAAAGCGAAAACAAAAATAAAAGCAAGCGTTTGTAGGTAATTTTACGCACTTTAATTTGCTGATTACATGTTATTTGAAAATTGAATAGATTTCGAGATATTCAAGAGGAACTAAAAAGGGAGATGAAATCCAAGAAGGCGACAACTTTTGAGACCCATTATCTGGATAACTATTAAAGCTGGAAGAAAAATAAAAGTATATATTAGTAGAGAATTTTTCCTCTTTAATTTGTTAAATCAATTGTAACCAAAATTTGCAACCATCTTGGATTTTATCCCCCCTTTTTAGTTTTTTTAAATATCACTGAAACTATTAAACCTAGAAAATAAATAAAAGCATGCATTGGTTGGGAATTTTACGATCATTAATTTGTTGTATTTAATGTAATTTGAAAATCAAATAGTTTTCGAGATATTAAAAAAAACTAAAAAAAAAAAGGGGGATAAAATCCAAGATGACGGCAAATTTTTAAATCCTTTATCTCGGAAACTATTGAAGCTAAAACAAAAATAAAAGCATGTATTTGTAGGGAATTTTACGCTCTTTAATTTGCTGATTACATGCAATTTGAAAATTGAATAGATTTTGAGATATTCAAGAGAAACTAAAAAAGGGATATTAAATCAAAGGTGGCGGCAACTTTTGAGACCCATTATCTGGGAAACTATTAAAACTGGAAAAAAAAATAAAAGTATGGTTTGTAGGGAATTTTATGCTCTTTAAATTGTTTAATCAATTGTAATTTGAAAACTGAATATTTTTCGAGATATTCAGGAAAAACTAAAAAAGGAGGGATGAAATCCAAGATGGTGCCGCAAACTCACCCTCCAGCAACGGGGACTTTTAGTATTTTCATAATAA
Source organism: Araneus ventricosus (assembly GCA_013235015.1). Taxonomy (NCBI): domain Eukaryota; kingdom Metazoa; phylum Arthropoda; class Arachnida; order Araneae; family Araneidae; genus Araneus; species Araneus ventricosus. The sequence continues at coordinate 1,362 of BGPR01042871.1, forward strand.
GCCCCTCACGAACATGTGTACCAATTTTCAAAACTATATGAGTTAATGTTTTTTCACCCCCATTTTGGGCCTTCGTTGACTGGACTATATGAACAGAATTGCGTTCCTTTTGGTAGTTAAATTAGATGATACTTCTTCAGATGAAATTCTATAGTATAATCACACTCAGATGTGGAAGAAGAACCGGGATGTGGCTATATGTCCAAGAGATTCAGACAGCTTACGAGATCGTAAATTTCTCTTTATCTGTCTACAAGTTAGCATCCACACTACTGCCTGCTTTTATGATGATTTAATATCAAATGGGAGTTATACCAGAATTAGTTTGTTTTTCCATTTCTGGAGATTTTTTCATTGAATTATGAAGTATTTGAAATTAATGCTAATATTTTCTTTCAGCATTTTTTTGTTTATTTTATGTAAGGGTTTTTTCCTCTGAGTGTTGGGAAACATGATTACTGATCATTTTGATAAATTATGGGATCTTCAAAGTATGGGACAGCCCTTACCCATACATATAAAAGAACAATTTTTTTTAGTATTATGTATGCATGTTCGGTTTTTTTTTTTTGTTCTTTACACACTCCCAGATCTTTGACATATAAGATCAAATTTAGCAAAGTGATGGATTAGCACAAGAGGGGAGCTGACGCCACAGTAATTTTTTTAAAAAAATCAAATTAGATTTTTATTTATTTAATTTTAAAGGTAATTTCAGGTTTTTCCCCCATTTTCGCAGATTTTATTTTTTTCTCTCTTTTTTTTTGTCTTTGATGTTTTATTTTATTTATTTCTCTTTATATATTGTCCATTTTGAGCCATATTCAATGAAGTTGGTTGGAATAAAAAGTTGCCTTTTTTTCTTTTGCGAACTATTCGATTCCATTCGTGTGACAGAATATTATGCTTCTGTGTTTTAATTTATAAACATCAGTAAAAAAATCGTTTTCTTACATTTTTGTCTCTGCCTTTTTATGTTTTATTGTGCAACATATATTTTTATTGAGATTTTGATTGTCCTAAAGATTTTTTAAGTTTATATTTTTAATCAGAAAAACCTGGAAAATTCGGTACAGTAGAATTGTTCATTGTAAAGATGCATTAGTTATTTTATGGTTTATTGTTTAAAAGTTTTAAATAAATGTTCTTTTTTCAAACATTTTGCTTTTTTATTCAAACCATACTGACTTGAATGAATACTTAGTATGGCCAATGTGCAGGTGATTTTTTTCTATGGTTGATGGGCTACCTCCGAAAAAAGTCAGGGAAATTTTTTATAAAACCTGGAAATGTCAGGGAAACTGAAACAGCAAAAATGATGGCCACCCTGGTGTAGTGAATCACATAGCACTTCCTGAACTCTTTTTTTTTTTTTTTCCTTGCAGCTGTAGAGCAAGTTAAATTTTTTTTTTCTTATTTTCCTTTTTAGTGATTTTGGTTTTAAAGAAGATCCATCATTGAATAAATGCATTCGAGATGATGAAAGTGAAGCTGATCCAAATAAAATACCAACAACCTGTGTTTCTGGAGGTTATTACAATCGGACAAAAGGGTATGATAATTAATATTTAATTACTTAATATTGTCTCATTAATTTTAAATTTGTTTTAGAGAATTTGTTGAATTGTTCATCATAAATAATTTATGCTCAATTATTCAAATAAAGGAAATGTAGGAAAGGTGTCTAGGGGATAAAGGTTCTAATTTGGTGCAAAATGAAAAGAGAGAGTTAAAATCAATTAATTTATTATTTAAACACAATTAAAACATTTAACTATTTACAAAGGGGTTAAAACAATAAACATAAGAGCAAGTTCACCTCCGAGATAGCACCAGGCTAATTCATAATTTACTTTCGCTCAGAAAACGGAGAGTCTAAATTATATCGACCGCTTCGGTGAAAATCCAACATCGAACTGATTTAATTCCCGCCGCGTGACGTGACTTCACTTCGCCATAAAACAGACGATTTTATTAGTGGTGCAATCTCTTACAATTTTAAATGAACAAAAATGCTAAAGTTAGTTACATATGTATTAACAGAATTTTATTTTTTTCAGTTATCGTAAAGTACCAGGTGATACTTGCACTGATGGTAATGACTTCTTGTATGAACCTGAAAGAAAACTGTGTCCAGTAGAAGGTGAGCTTTATGTTTTATGATTCTGAAGATGAAACTGAACAAGAACATACTAAAAAACATGATTTAACTTTCTGGACAGAAATGTGTATGTTTCTCTGCTGAGCAAAAATAATTGCATTTTTATCTGCTTATTTTTACTTCTGTTCAATGTCATTTTGAAATTCAGTTCATTCTGAAATTTTTTGCAAGATGTCACTTATTTATGTAATTTCATTTTTGTTAAAATTGCGAATTATGTTTACCCATTCCGATTTAATTGCTAATTTCTATGACATTTGTAAGTATTTGAATATTTTTAAAAAAATTGTCAAACATAGTTAACTGCAAGATTAAGATTTTGCTGGCTAATATGTTCATTTGAACAAAATTTCAAATTAATGTTCTTATTGCTTGTAGATGTAAGTAAAATCTTCCAGATTTTTTTTGTAGTGATATAATTCTATGGCATTAAACTGTTTTTTCTTAATTTATTTCATGAACTATCAAAGTAGTTGTGAAGTGATTATGAATTTATGATTAAAAGCAAAAGAATGTCACATTTTGCCTTTAATTGATTTAAAAAGTAGCATTGTTATCTGCTGATATTTATGAAATATTAATTAAAGCCCGATCAAGTGCTTCTAACAAAATTTTTTGTTTTGTCTCCATTTTGTCTGTCCTTTGGTTAGAAGTAAAGAATATTTTGAATTTTTGTATATTTTTATTTGTGTGAATGCTGTTTCAACATTAGTCATACCTGGCATTCTGTAATAAAAGGAGACATCCAAATTAAAACATAATTTTTTTAATGTTCTGAAATGTTTAGACTGAAATGAAAATATTAGTTTCATTTCAGATACTATTAGTAGATTTATATTAAAGATAGTTTTATTGTTTCAGATGGCGCTGAGTTTATTCTTGTGGCTGAGCTTCATCGCATAAGCAGATTGGATTTGAATTCTGAAACACCTGAATTGATGGAAATCCCATTATTGAATGTTCATAATGTGGTTGCACTGGATTACCATTATGCAAACCATTGTTTATACTGGCAAGATACCAATGAAGAGAAAATTTACGTAAGCATTTTCCTCCTCCAATCTTGTATTAAATTCTCTTTTTTAATTACTGAAAGATAGTATTAATTACTGAAATGTTATTTACATATTGCTTCCCTAGTTGTCCCATCTGAAAACACAAAATGTGTTTTTGTCGGACTTTTCATCATATATTCTGACTTTATTGTAATTATATCATTTTTTATTTTTGATTTTTGATAAATTATTATTTTTGTTTAGACATATTAGCCTAGAACAATTTTCTCGGCAACAGATTGTGCCTAATTTAATACGTAAAAAGGACCTTGAAATCTATTTATGTTTAAAAACTTTCCTAGTAAATATCTAACATGTAAAGTAATGGATTCCCCCCCCCCCCCCTAAATGACAAAAAAAATTTGCATTTAAATGACTATATAGCCCGGACAGTCATTAATGGAATAGGAAGGTAACATTTTGTAAAAGAGTTCATTAGAAAGTTGAGCATAATTTTTTATTGTGTTTATGTTAGCTGATTTTCACAGTTTCTTTCTGTTAAATAATGAAATTCACTTATTGTAATAAAGTGTTAAAAAATGGTGCTATTAATTGTTACAACATCAGAAATTAGTGTTCATTTTTCAGGTTTATGCATTAAACTTTATGGCATAAAAATTTTCTAAAGTAAAAGGATAGTAAAAGTTTTTAGTTAATGTATGTCTCAAATAATATTTCTTAAAATTATTATGTTCTGTAATTACCTCTTTCATTGTATTTACATGATCTAAATATTTATTTAAAAAACTACATAAATCATCTTTATCTATTTGGCAAGTTAAATTTCATTGAAAAATTAACCAAAATGTGCAAATAAAATATAAATATTAAGAAACCTTTTTAAAATATAGTTTTTTTTGTTTAACAATTTATAAATTTGGTACAATCCGAGAATTTTAACTATTTTTTAATATGCATGAATTTTTTTTTCATGTTTTACAGAGACACTGCACACATCCTGACAAATCCAATGAAGTTATTGCCGAGTCCAATATGAAATCTGTTGAAGGTCTTGTTTTGGATTGGGTTAGCAACAATATATACTTTTCAGATAGAGAAAGATCAGTTATAGAAATGTTAAAAACTGATTCCACTGTTGGGCAGTTAAGACGAACAATTCTGAACAGCACTTACATTGAAAAACCTCGAGGAATTGCTCTTCATCCTTTGAAAGGGTAACTCCTTGATTTTTTGTATTCTGTGTAATTATAGAAACCAGAGTAATTTGATAAATTTTAAATTTTTTAGTGTAGTTGTAAAAGAGTAGTAGTTTAGTGTATTTTTTAGTGTAAGACGACATAAGATTCAATGTGCATAGTATTACTCTTTTAGCAGGACTTCACAGTTCTCAATTTTCTATATCATTTACTTGAAGTGAAACATCTATGTTGGAGTCAGTACATCCATTTTGGAAGAAACTGTAATAGTTTACATGAACATAACAAAAGAAAATAGTTATTTTAGCTTAATTCAACTTCTCGTACCACTCTAGCTGAGATCTTTATTTAATTGAATTTTGTTATACATATCATACTTGACTCGGATAAATCTATTTTGATGTAATTTTTGTACTCTTGTCATCAATTTCAACTATTTGCTGTCACTAGCTTATATATATATATATATATATTAAACATATATGCTATTTTGGATATGCCACTATTTGAAAACCTTATACAGAAAGCGAGATGCAACTTTCAACAATTCTGCTTCTTGTATGGCTTTAATTTAATGCTATGAAGGAATCTACTAGTGAAATGCAAAAGAAAAAAAAATTGATAACTAATGAATAAATAAATTCAAAAGATTGTTTATTCAGGACAAACGTGCTAGTTTTTTTTTTTAATTTTTAAATAATATGCTGTTGAAAAAAAAATTAAATTAAAATAGAGCAAGATTAGAGTAAGAGCAAATTTCATTAAAAATTTTATATCATACAGTTTTAACAATTTTTTACGTTCAAAAATAAACATTAAGTAAAGTATGTAATTTTTAATAAGAAATAATATTGTCAAAACTGAAAATATCAGTTGAACGAAAAAGAAGTTTTCATGATACTAATCTGATATATATTTTATGCCTACTTTTTTTAAACTTTATAAAGCATTTTTTAAAAATTTTGATATTACAATTTTTTTTTTAATTCACTCCTATATTTTTTAAAATTTGATTATTAATAATCAAAATTTGATTGATACAAAAATATTAATTTTCTGGTACATTACTAAGCTCTTGAATTTATTAATTCCCAAAAGGAGCAGTTATTTTAATGTGCAAATATTTAGTTCTGAGCAAAGAATTTTCATAATTGACAAAAACCTTTTTTTTTGTATGTATGTAAGCAAATTTATGCCATCCAAAGAATCCACCCTCACTTTTATGATTTTTAAAAAGTGATTCATTGCAGAGCTAAACATGGAGAGCAGACTTATTTTCAGATGGAGAGCAGACTTATTTTCAGTTTGATTAAACATGGAGAGCAGACTTATTTTCAGTTTGATTTTTTTCTCTTCATAAGAAATCATTTTTGGTTGTGTTTGATATGTTTTTGTAATTTAATGGCCATTTATACAAGTACCTCATTAAAGTTGATTTTGTTTTTAGATACCTCTTCATTGCTGATTGGAGCCAGACAAAGCCATCTGTGTCCAGATCATACTTGGATGGTTCTCATTTTGAAATTTTATTTGATTCTTCATTTGTTACTTGGCCCAATGGTGTGACAGTGGATCTGACTGCTGACAAAATTTATTGGACTGATGCCAAAAAGGATTACATTGCATCAGCTGATTTGGATGGCAAGAATATCAAGTACATTATAAGTGATACAAAGCTTGTTCCTCATCCATTTGCTGTGGTTGTATACAAAGTAAGATAAGATTTTAATATTATTATTTTTTTTTACTGTGTATTGAAGTTAGAGATTTCACTAGAATTAAGAATGACTTGGCTTTTGTTGCGCTGATAATTTTTTTATTTTGAAATTGTGAATAATCTGTTTTAATTAAGAAAACATATATTTAACTAGAACCAAATATAGAGCAAACCTACATTTTAACAATGTTCAATTAGTTGCACTTTGCACTTTTCAATTATGCAACATAAACCTGAAAAGTTATTATATAATCATTTCCTTAATTATCTTACCTGAAATACTTAGGCACCGAAACGGCATACTTTTCCTCAATATATATATTCAAACTGTTATAGGTTTAAAATTAAATAATCTATTTATATTATTGATTTATGTATTAAATTGATTTATTTTCGGACAGAGTTATTAAATAATTATTTGTAAATCATTAACTGCAAAATATGATTCTATCATTGACTTTTTTTCTCTTTTATTTTTTTATTGGCTGTTTGTTATTTAAGCATTTTCATAAAGGATTTGAGCTTTAAACATGCTTTAGCATTTTATTTGCTTTGCTTTATTTAGTCAGTTTTCCCATATTTTATGGACAGTGGTGGCTTGTGTTATGTAATCTTGGGGGTGCTGTAACTTTTAACCGATACTTCACTGTGCAGTGATGCATATTTGTACCACCACTCAGTTTTTTTTTTTTTTTTTGTCATTTTCCATTAACTTAGAGTAATTTTATATTTAATCAATAAACTTAAAACATTTTTCTCTTCTAATAAGTAAGTACTTTAACAAATTTATTTTAATAAAAAATTAAAACTCAAAATTTGTTTCCCATTTCCTTTTCCTATATTCCTTACTACATTTATAAAGATTCACACAGCTGCCGTTGAACAATAAAATGACAATATAAAATAATTTTCTTATTAGTTAACAAGAAAAATGTTATAGTATAACTTAATGTGAAAATAAAAATAGTGAATATTATTTATTAGTATCATTAAAAATCACTTAAATATAAAACCTATTCTTCTTGTTTTCTTTCCAGCGAAAAGATTAAAAACATTGACCTTGATGCTTGTATGACGATTAAAAAAAGTTTAACCCTTTGAAATCAAAACAACTGCATATAATCTATCCTGATTCATATTGTGTGCGTCAGAAAATATTTTATTATTTTTTTCATGTTAAGAAGTAGACTTAATGTTCTGATGTAGTGTGCAGTAATGGGAATTGCCAAGATGAAAAAAAAAAAATATATTCTATTACATCTATCTAAAGGTGCACTGTGATATTTTAAAATGAGAAACTTATCAGTATTCTTTCAGAAATTCTGTTCCCTGAAGCAAACTGTGTTTTATTTGAAATCGATGCTTTTTAAACTATGAATCATGATCCTAAATAAGATGGTACAGAATATTGGGGGCTGCGAAAATTTTGAAAACAATATCATGGAAAATTTCTCATCAGCATTTATAACTAAAAATTATCGAAAAAATCCTTTGGATTGCAAGAAATTTCTTTCAAATTTAATTAATATAAAAGACTTTTAATTCAGTTTCTATTTATAATTAATTATTCTTAATTTCTTTACATATTTTCAAAGTTTTGGCTCTCAAAAAAAATTTCCGTGGTGGAAAAATGTTTGAAACTCTGTTTCCAGCTTATCTCGTGCTGTGGATCGCACAGTTCCCCTTCAACTTAAAAACGTGGTAGGAGGAGGAAGGGGAAAGCTTCTGCTCTCTTTAAATAAGCTTGCTCGCAGGTGGAATTCGGAACTTCAACGCTAGGCAGTTGTAGTTACTTTTTCCTTTGCGCATAATCTTTGGATAGTGAAAAAATAAGGTAGGGAACTTAGTTTTCTGTCTCAGTTTTTACTCGTGGTTATTTGAAGATCGAAATCGTTTAATGTAAAATTTGGTTAGATTGTTGATAGACTTAAGCATTAAATGAGAAATAATATAAGTTGATTAAATTTACACAATGGAGAAAAGTCTGGGGTGCTGCAGTCCTTATGCACGAGCTGCCCCTGTTTATGGACAAATTCTCGACTCCAAAAAGAGAGGGAGATAGGGAGTGACGGGAAGGCTATACTCCATTTCTTACATATGCACTTTCTTTTTCTCTAATAGTTTTATTAAAAATTAATTTGAGTTCTTAAATCAATCTTATCTGTATAAATAATAGTGAAAGTTGATAAATAATTTGTATGCTATAGAAATCCAGACTACTGAATAGATTTTCATCAAAATTTTCTCACAAAAAATATTGAAGCATTAGGAAAGCTTTAGTGAAGATTTCATAATATATAATTAAATAGTTAACTTTTTATTAATTAAAAACTATATTTCCGTATATTGAAAAGATTAACTTATTTGTTGCCAGTCCTATTGAATAAAAATATAGATATTTGAAATCATTTTATTTATTTGCCTCTGTGTTGCCACTTGCAGTATTTAATTAAATTTTGTAACATTCTTTAAAAACTATTAATAACTTATTGAAAAATTGACTTTTGACAGTTTTTTAAAAAAATGTTTGGTATGTTTTTTGAGAGACTATGAGATTTTGACAACTGACTATTCAATATTTTATAGTTGTAACTTTTAATATTTTATAAGTACTTAAAATGTTGTTCACAAATATGGAAATTTAGGGCAGGTTTTGTGACAATTTAGTTTAAAAGACTTCAAAATTGTTTCACTATGAGCGATGCTGGATATAGTAGCTAGTATAAAAATATGATAGAATAGAAATCTCATTCTAAAAGTTTTTTTTTAAAAACTTCAGCTTGGGCATTTATAATGTGTCCTTATTTTTTTTTTTAAATCTGTACCTTATCCTAAATTGAAGCTATATTATACAACTTAGGATTGGATTTACTATGATGACTGGAATAAAGAAGCCATTGTTATGGCTAACAAACATGATGGCTCTGGTATGAATACTCTGACTGCTACTTCTGGAAGAGCTATGGACATGAAAGTGTTTGCCTCTGGACTTCAAAAAGGTATTTGTTCTCATTTCATATTGTATACAGTAAGGTACAGTAGACTCTGAACTATCCAATCTAGTTTAAAACTAATAATATTCAGTAATGAAGTAAGGAATAATTTAGTATGCCAAGGTGTTAGACTTATTGAAAAGCTAAAGACTATCTGTTTTGACTCTTTCAATTTTAGATTTACTTTTTAACATTAATGTACACATTTATTAACATGTTGATTGCCATATGAATCAAAGGCGATTCACATGGTGATCAAATACAATTATTACCTACTATTTAATTAGATACCCCTTCTCTATTGTCATTAACCGCTTAACTTAACAGCCTGAGAATACTCGTGCATCAAATTATCGCATTTTTGGTCTTAAAACTAAAATTTAGTCATTAATTATCTTTATAATTTTACACAAAAATTACCTAGAATCCATAAACATTTCAAGTATTATATGCCTTCTGAGATGAATAAAAACGGCAACCGCTTTCCAAAACAGAAGGGAGCATCTTATTAGATAGCAAAGAAAATTATTAAGTTAAGTGGTTAAGAGATAACAGAGAAGGGGTAATCTAATTAGACAAATAATTCGATTCTGAGTCAAGGCAATGTACAGTAAAAAATTTATATATATATATATATATATATATATATATATATATAGTAAAAAAGTTAAAAATTAAACAGTAAAAAAAGTTAAATTTTTGAAGAAATTAAGCCTATATTTTATGTTGACATTTTGCTTATTTTATAAGTTATATGTATTCACACTATGCTGTGTACATGATTTTTTTGTTTCTTACAATTAAGTTAGACATTATAAAATTAATCTTAAAATGTTTATAATATTTTTATTCTTAGATTTCCCTTTTCTGTTGTAAATTTTAAAACGTACAAGGCCCAGCCTGTATTAAGAGATCAGAAAAATATGAATAATTGGATTTTGGTATTAAAAGGATATTTTTAATGATTTGGGTGGGGTAGGAAGTGAGCATTTATAGAATTTTGGTCTGTCTGCCTTTTGTTTTCAGGTCTGCTCTTCTGCCACATTTGGCAAGATAGGTGGGATTATACTATACATTTTTTTTTCCTAGTACAACAATTCAAAGGAAGTATTAAAATTATATTTTTGTACTTTTAGGTTCTGGACCTTGCAGTGGTCCTTTAAATGGAAATTGCACACATTTTTGTGTACCTTATCCTGATGGATCTCATGTATGCTTGTGTCCTGATTGGTCAATAAAAACTAAACTCAGCAATGGCTCTGAAATCTGTTCTTGTCCTGATGGAAATTTTATGCTGCCTAATGGAACCTGCATTGACAATGGAAGTAAGTTGTGGTAGTGTTTTTATAATGATATAATTTATTAGAAATTCTTGTTATATTTTTTCATTTTTTAAAAATACTTCTTTCAAAAATCCAAATTTTGTTGCCATATTATTACTTAATTGGTGTTCTTGATTTTAATATTTCTTAATTTTTCCAGTTAATTTTAATTGTTTTGAAATATCACAAACAAACCTATTTGTAGGTTAATACCATTGTTTAAAAAAACCTTTTTTACATTTTCCCCTAGCTTCAATTGCATGTAAAAATGATGAGTTTAAGTGCTCAAATAACAAGTGCATTCCAAAGACTAAAATGTGTGATGGTGCTAATGATTGTGGTGATTATAGCGATGAAGGAAGACAGTGTGGTAAGTTTATCTTATTTATAATATATGTATTTCTGTTACATAATCTGACTTTAAGTAGTAATGAAAAAAAAAAAAGCCTCAATATTTTGTAACTTTTTTAAAAAAAAGTTATTTCTTTTTAAAGTTTTTGGTGAGTAAATTATTATAATCCATTTTTTTCTCTCGATTGTTACTTTTAGACTCCACGTGTGATAGTGGAAAGTTCCAATGTAAAAATGGCCATTGTATTCATTCAACATTTGTTTGTGATTTTGATGATGATTGTGGAGACATGTCAGATGAGCAAAATTGCAGTAAGTAAAATTGTAGCATTTAATTATAAACTTTTTTGTGAATTCTGTCATAGTTTTATAAACTTTTAATGAAAATCAAATATTTTAATTTCATTAAAATTCTTTGAAATGGTGACTTTTGAATTTTTTAAAATTGAAATACAAATCAGAGAAAAGTGAAAAGCTTTACTAAAAATACATTAAATTGTCAAATTTAAAGTTGTTTTTTTTTGTTTTGTTTGTGCATGTGTTTCATTTAATGGTTTCAGGTTATTTTTTTTGAATGTTGAGAGATCCTATAATTATGAGTTAGAAATTTAAACTATTATTTGAAGTTCTGGTTTTTTTTATGTCATTATGTGTTATCATTAATAAAACAAATGCTTGAAACATTCGTGGTAAGAGAAGTTTCATACTTCTATTAGTTTTTTTTTTTTACTAGCCCAAGATTATGATGAATTATTATTCTTTCTTTTTTCAGATTATCCTAACTGCACTGCTAATCAGTTTAAATGCCGTGATGGACGTTGTATTAGAGCTGAATATGTTTGTGACTTTGATGATGATTGTCATGATGGTTCTGATGAAGCTAATTGCACAAGTAAGCACCTCCCTTGCTGCTACTGCATTAATTTTACTTAATTCCATAATAAATATTTTCTTTTTTTGCCATCTAATTATTTTTTATACTAATAAATTATTTTTCTA
>BGPR01042872.1:0-12594 GCA_013235015.1 Araneus ventricosus
GTGTGATTTTTCTCATTTTTATGATAATTGCTTAATTTTAAAATTTAAATATTCATTTCCATACTAAGTAGTATTATACTAGTACTGACTTTAAAAACTTTAAAATTAATACTTTTAAATGAATTTGCATTAGTAGCATTAGATTTGTAATAATCAGAGTTGTTTAGTAAAATTTCGATTATACGTCTTTTCAATTACACGTCGTTTTACGTCAGTCCCTGGAAAGACGTATAAAAGGTACCTTATTGTATTTTATTAATTATCGCGAAACCTTCCTTATGTCTCCGAGTATCTGTGAGCAAACTTTGAAGAAAATGTATTCTGTAGTTTGGATTTCTACAGGGCGCCCCGGAAATCCTCGTACAAATTTGGAGGGGAAGTAAAAAGCATTGTTAATTGGAATCATAATCACATAGGAAAGCATGGTCGTAAATACCAACCTCAAGAGATAAAGAGACATGAAGAAGCAGTAAGTACACAATACAGACAGTAGTGTAAAGAGCGCTATTATTCAAAAAAATATGACGGGAGGCTGTCTTTTTCAAACAGCCGCTGATGTTAAAGGCGTAGGACTACTTGACTCACGTGACTCTTTTCCGCTTTCAAATTTTTTCTGCAACTTCTGTAGTCACTCTTTATCTCTAAAATAAGACATTAGTTATGTTTTTAACATATGTAGTTACCGAGATAGAGAGGACCGCGTCACCGATGCATGCGTATTTTTGCCCAACTTTGCCACTCAGCAGTCGCTAAACTTCAATTCCGATTTTCAATTTCTTTTGTGACTTCTGTTGTTACCCTTTATCTCTAAAATAAGACATTAGTATGTTTTTCTGAGGTCTTGGTGAAGGAGAGCAATTTGGGTCAGATTCGGATGAACTGGTTGCGTCCTGTGGCTGTTTTATGATGTTCTCATTTTCAGTGAGGAAAGATATGTGTTTAGCTATATTTATTATTGATAGTTTATTTGAAAGTAAGTTTTTCCACCAAAGTTGATTATTTTCTGCACTTGCTTTTGTAAAATGATAAAATAATATCATGTGACAAGAAGTTGCGTAGTGGAGAGGTCTCCCTTTTCCCCGCGTGGCGTTTTGTACACTATAGCCTTCAAGGCACCCCAGAAAAAATATTAAGAGATAAAATCAGGTGATCTGAGGGGCGGGGGCATGCGACGAGACGATCAGGCTCAATCTATTCTCGGCCAAATGATCGGTCCAAAAAGTCACGTCTGGAAATTGCGTAATGAGATAAAGCGCCATCTTGAAACAATTTTCTGCAACGAACATGTGCGGGAACTTCGTTAAGCACAGTTCCGGAACCACTTCCTGAAGAAAGATATGATGCTTGTGAGCTTTAGCATGCGCCTCGTTGGAAATCTTTCCCGATAAATCGTTCTGCAGAACGCTCATTTCCGTTAGTTAGGTCATACACGAAGTGAATAGCGGCAAACTCGGTGTTCGTCTAACAATTAACGTTGAGTGCATTTAGTTGACGTTTCTATAGAGGACCCTGCACTTGGCGACCTTAAGAGGTTGAGTACAGCACCACCTATCCATTTCTGACCATGCTTTCCTAAGTGATTAAAATTATTATTGATTTTCTTTACCTCCCCTCAAAGTTTGTACGTGGAATTCAGATACATCCTGTACAGTGTACTAACAATTCATAAATTTTCCATTTAATTTATATAGATTTAGAAAATTTACTAAAATTATTTATCAGTTTCCATTTTATACATTGGTTAATCAATGAGTTAGAAAAACCTTTATTCCTAGAAGAACACACTAACTATATATGTAGGTTTCAATCCTTCCCCTCGAATCCAATCAATTAATTCTTTTAATAACTCAGAATTATTACGTGGAAACTTCAAAACTTTTTCGTACGACAATCGTCTTTCTCTTCTCTCTTATAATTGTCAGATGTCGAGCAATAACTGACTTTTTTTAATAAAAAATGTAACAATAAATGTAAACATATGGTAAGATGTTAGATGACAGTCGCCTACGTAGTGTGTCATGGACTGCATGCACAGTTGTTTTGTAATTTGATTGCGATGTCATATGAACATATACTCCATTTCTTAAACTTCATTAGTCATCTGCAATGAAGACCGACGAAGAAAAAAGTAATTATGATTTCTCCCCAACAGACCATTTAAGGTAGAAATGGTTATAATAAATGAGCAAGGATTGGACATTTATAAAATATTCATCTGCTACTCCAGTGGTACATTTTTTATCCTTCAAAATAAAATGCTTCTTCTGTCCGCAAATATGGTATACATTTCGAAACAATTGTTGTCCGAATTTATGATGTACATTTTCAAGTACTTGCGCTGTCAATTGATTAAGGTAGGTTTATTGATGGCATGCGCATGCAGTTTGACATATAAAGTGAAGTGTGTCCACAAATTCATGTCGCGTTTTCCTTACCTCATAACTTTTGATTAAAGAAGATGACGATAAATATTAATAAATATAAAAAGCCAGATTGAAGTAACCTTGTCACATGGTTTGGTTTCGCTGTGTGCCAAACACACTCAGACGATCTGTCTACGCCTATAAATAAACACACACCTTTGCTCTGCGTCATTAACGAACGCGCAAATCCGATTTCAGTTACGGCGTCTAAGAACTCATACAGCTTTTTTTATTATCCATGCTGGATTGGAATAAATTTAAAAAAATGACATCTTCTGTTTTTTCTTTTTGCCTCGGTGAAGTTATTTATGGAAACGAAAGTTCGTAGCAATTAATTCATGGCGTTTTATACATATAAATTGAGCCGTGTTAACAGTTTTATTTGTTTTTAATATTTTCCTTCAGTATTTAGTTATGGACCATTTAATTTTGAACTGTGTTCTAATGAAGAGGATGACATATTACTCTCCTACATCACATCAGCAGAAGGACGTTTGACTCCCAAATGATTTTGTCTGCAGCAGCCCTGATTTTATGCAGATCTTATCAGAAATCAGTCACGAACCCCCATCTCAGAAAGCTGCAAATAATATTTAAGAGAAAATTCCAAAGAACTGGAAAATGCACAGTCGCGGAAAATGAAGGATCCACCCAGCATTATTCGTCCGCTAATGATTTTTATCTTAAGGCAAAAGGTATCGATTTTCAGGAAATAACGTCAACTAATAGATTCCATGTCTAAAATGTTCAAAAGGGGTAATTTACATATTTATAATTGCACTAACTTGAAAATTTCCAAAGGAAACACATATTTTTCTTAAAATATTTCGAATCTACATGAAAATTTATGCTAGAATACCAAGTTTCATCATCCCAGCATTTTTGGTTTCAGAATTTTAAGCAAATGAATTTCTATGCTAAAGTAAAATTTAGAATTTTTATTGATATCTTGAGAAAAAATGTAACTATTTACCTAGAATTTTTTTTTGTAGTAGTATGAATTATTCCGCACATTTTACACTTTAAATTTTTATTTTAAAATAATTTTGAGCATATGAAATATTTTATCAAATTTGAAATTAAAAATTTTTTGAATAGCAACACAAAGAGACAGTCCTATACCCAAATGCAACGTTATCGTCTGAAACAGATGGGTGGCCCGCCCCCTATTTATGGCGAACACTACCTGTTTCCATAAATGAAGCATACCAAGCCCGAATAGTTGGTCGGGACGGTGGTTCCCTTCCTTACTGTGTCTCAAAGTTCTGTTGCACTTAGGCATCGGAATTTGTTGCTATGAACCAGGCTACTCACAGAACTTTCTCCTGTGGCGTCCACATTTTCCGTCAAATTTGCGTCTACTGGAAAACAAAAAATAACTTCATGAGTTAACTTGACACATGTTGAAAACCGTTTGTTATTATCTAGTATAGTTTTGAAGTTATTGAAGTCTAAAGTTGTAAAGATACATTTCGGACACCCTGTATTATTTTCCCATAGCTTCCGAACCGCATATGCTATGTTCGAAGCCAAACCTACCTAAAATTCATCCTGTAAGAAGGCGCGATGCAGTGGTGTAGTCGCAAAATAAGCAATGGAACGCTCTAACCTGGGTGACGAAAATCATTCTGCTATAAGGAACTTTTCACAGTTTTTTCTAATTTATTTCTCGTTGGAAAAAAACAGTATCGGAACGGCGTTCCTGTGCTTTCCGGCTCCACTACACCCCTGACGGAAAATGTGGACACCACAGAAGAAGGCTCAGTGTGTAGCCTGGTTCATAGAGACAAAGTCCGATGCCCAAATGCAACAGAACTTTGGGATACAGTAAGAAAGGGAACCACAGTCCCGACCAATTATTCGGGCTTGGTATACGTCATTTATAGAAACAGGTAGTGTTTGCCATAAATAGGGGGAGGGTCACCCATCTGGTTCAGACGCTAACGCTGCATTTGGGTATAGGACTTTGTTTCTATGAACCACGCTAAGCACTGAACTTTCTCCTGTGGCGTCCACATTTTTTGTCAAATCTGCTTCTACGGGAAAACAATAACATTTTACGAGTTAACTTGTCACATGTTGAAAACCGTTTGTTATTATCTAGTATAGTTTTGAAGTCTTAAGTTGCAAAGATACATTTCGGGCACCCTGTATTAATAATGAAACTTAACCCTTGAGTTTATGTTTTTTTCTGAAAAAAAAGCAGCGCAAACCATATCAATAACGGTAAAGAGTGCCGGAATAATATTTAGATATAATTAAACTATTTATAATAATATTTAAAGAATAAACTTCTAAATAATAATAATTAACAAAAATAAGTATCAATAAAATTAATTTTAACTCTAATTTTTTGCGATTTTTTCAATTTTTTTTAGAAAAAATTGTGTAAATGTACTCAGAGGTAGGTCAGGCATACGATAAGCATTCAAAATCACATAGGAACATGAGTGCGCAACCGCCATCTGGGAGCAGCCGATGGAATTTAATATAATACAGCTCTGGCCAAAACGCAGATATCTTTCTGAACCTTGACGTTATTTAACTGAAAGTTTTATACAAGTTGCGATATATATCTGACTTTAAAGTTATGAAAGAAAAATTACGCTACGTTCCGCACATGCGCCGTAAAAATTATTTACAACAAATACTTATATCTTCTCTAATATTCAAAGTATTTATTTCCAATTTTTACACAATGCTTCACCAACACATTGTGAATTTTCTGATAATTTCGAATAATTTTGTTGAAAACTCTACATGTTATAAGAATAAAGCACGCTTGAAATTTTTTGTTTTTTTAAAGAAAACTTTTATATCTTCCCGAATATTCGTTCTATATTTATAAAATTGCACGCAAATATTGAGGACATCACACAAAACAATTGATGAAAGTTGCAGACCATTATCAGCATTCTGTGAAAGCGGGATGAGCAAAAATTCCTTTCCAACTTCATCAATTTCTGGTCTTCCCTAAGTGCCCTTGTGACCGAATCTTCGTTGTAAAGTGTGAGTTAAAACCTATTCTTTATATGGTCGATGTTCGAGTAGATATTCGAAAGAAACATGCAAATTTCAAAAATGTTCACAGTTGTTGCCAGTGCCGTATTATTTTAAATGCCATCTGCTGCTTCCAATTGGTGTACGCTATGCGTACCCATGTTCCTATGCAATTTTGGATGCTTATCGTATGCCTGACATACCCTTAACGTTTGGCTCGTATTTTTATAAAAACCTTGTATAAATAAGACTAAAGAATGCATGAACAATATTTAAATAAAACTAATTTTGGATCTTAATTTTTTTTATTCAAATAATTTAATTAAAACATTGCATCATTCAAATTTCTTTATTAAAATTATATAAAAATTAAATAAAGAATTACTAAATTACTCAAAATAATTTTCAAAAGGGCAAAAGTTGTTTTGATATCAATATAACTGCACGGAGTATGATAAATTGTAGACACCGCAATTCAACTAATTAGAATACGAGAAAGTAAAAATAAGAGAAAGGAAAATAACAAAAGGAAAAGTAAAAAAATTGAAATATTAGAAATAGACTTACACTCTAAATGAAAGGAGATAAACCGAAATTACGTATTAAAGATTTCATTACGCCGGGTTTATTTTAAACCCTATGTATCGGGGAAACTAGGGATACTTGACCCTACTTTTATTTTTTAAAAATATTTCTCGAATATAAAAAAAAATTAGTATCATAAAAAGGATTGGTTTTAAAGAATGAGACACATACTTATGATAAATTCATATCTCATTTAATCAGAAAATAAATATATTTCATGAAATCGCGTAGGGTCAAGTATTCCTAACCTTAGGGATACTTGACCCTAGGCTAAGGATACATGACCCTAGACTAGAGATACTTGACCTTAAGGTTAAGGACACTTGACCCTACATGCAAAGCGTACTTAAATTTTTTTGATTATTTGCACGTATGCGAAATTCAAATATTAGGTTATAACTACTGAATTGAAAACGTCTTAATTATCAAATAATATTCATGAAACTAATATTAAAAATTAAATAACATGGTTACTATAAAACGCAGTTGTTATTAATATAATCTAGTTAATAAATTAAAATCGTTAAATCGTTACATTAAATCTAGTTAATATTGATTTAATTAAATTTAAAAAAATACAGCAATGGAACTGGGAACCTAGCAACGTCATTAGCGCCTTGATAAACAGCCAGATCGAAAAAAATTTTTAAAAAATTTAGCATCAAAACGCAAAAAAAAATCTAAAAAATGTTGTACAAAGCAAGAAATTGAGAAGCTTAATAGACTTACTCGTTTCTTCTAATATCTGAAGCAAAATAAAAGCAAAAGAATAATAATATATTTTAGGAGAAAATTCATATCAAGAAAGAAAGACAAACTCAACAGAAATGGCGAAACGTTAAATAAAACCAAACGATGACAAATAGTTTGTGCAAAATATTTTTATTAAAATAATAAATAAATAAATAAATCTCAGGCGAGGAAACAATAGATCAATTAAATTTAATTTCTTTTTTACATTCTTACTAAAATAATTATTTGCATTATTTGAAATTTATCATATTAAAAAGAAATTTTATTCATTAAGTAATTACTACCAAACAATTTTTAAGGAATTATTCTCTAGATTTGAGTTTCCAATATTGCCTACAAACTTCACGCGCCAGAAAACAGATCCTAACCACAAAATATTCTTCGGTCAATTACAACATCGAAGCTGCAATAGCTTTTAATAGGGTCAAGTATCCTTAAGTTGACTTTTCTAAATAATATAAAAACTAAACCACATAGAATTAAGATCCTGCGAAATATCTTATATCAAATTATAGCTAGAAGTACGCTTAAAACTCAAAAATATTTTAATTTATCAAATTTTCAATAGTAAACTTCCAATCCACTGAGGAATGAAAAAGTGAAAATCTACTTTTGGATCCCCAAAACATATTTATCTATACACCATCATGATTGCTTTTCAGATTGGAATGAAAATCCCCTTAGACCATGTGACCAAAAGTCAAGTAAAAATGCCACACACACAAATTACCAATTATCTCACAATCTGAGAAAATAGCGTATTGTCAAGTATCCCTAGGGGTCAAGTATCCCTAGGAGTCAAGTATCCCTAGGGGTCAAGTATTCCAAGTTTCCCCTACGTGTTTGGAATCTTTCTGCAGAAATTATCTGTTTTTCAAGTAATACCGGTACATTATAAGAATCTCTTGCGTTTAAGACTATGAACTAAACTAAAATTTGAAAAATATGATAGTTTATTTCGATTCTCAATCATCGATTGCAAAGTGATTTATGTGGTAAAATACCGATTGATTTTACCTGGTTTTCGTTGAATGATTCAATCTATTGTCGTCTCATTTTCCAACTGATTTATCAATGCATTTCGACTACACATTGAGATTGAGAATGATTAAAAAATAAATCTTTAAATGGATTTTTGGTACAAGTCTGTAACAAAATCGAGTAGATACGATCATGTAGTGAACTTACTTCGTCAGCTTAAAGTATTTCGTGATAAGTTTTACACTATCTGATAATCTTGTTGTAAATCTGATGGAATTTGAAAGAATTTATTTTATTTGAATTGCTTTCAAGGAAAGAAACCATTTAACATCCACCAAACCATTAATAACTAAAGTCGAATGTTAAATGTCAAACGAATGATATAGTTCAATTGATGTCGTTTCGAACCTTTGTCGTTAAGTAAAAACTATTTCAGCATGGAAAAGATGCATTACTACGTCCACCATATTTGCCAGACTTGTCGCCAAGGCATTACCATTTATTTCGTTCAATGCAAGATGCATTGAATAGTGAATTATCCACAGGCATTGAGACATCAAATCACATTTTAAACTGACTATTAATTACCAATGCAGAAACAAATTTCTAAGAATGTTGCATCATGATGTTCGTCTAAGAATAAAATAATACTCTATATTATTTCATAACTTTGTTCCATCAAAAGCAATTTTTATATAGATAGAAAACAGGTAGTTACATATAGGCCAATAGTTTCCCAGAATCTTGGAAATAATATTTCCTAGTTTTGAAACCACGGAAGATGTGCTATTCGCCAGTGTTCGTGTTGCTCAATAGAGATTAATATTTCAAAATTTGTTTCAAATAAAAATTATATAGAACGTATATAGGGTGAGTTTTAATTTACTTACGTCTTTGAACTGAAATAACTTCTCAGATTCTCTCTAGATGGCGCTATGAATACGTGCAAAGAGAGAGAGTATAACAGGAAATTGTTAATGTTCCTTTCACCTTTTTTTCAGTATATCTTCCAAATCGATACGTTCAACCAAAGATCAAATTTTTATTGTTAAAAATCAATATTCATGTGGTTAAAATCAAGATTCAATGGAAATGATCTTCTTGATTAAAAATCCCAACTAAGACTTCGGGAGAAATTGTAGTTGATCTGAAAACAAAATTTTAAAGTTTTGGGTATGTTCAAGGTGATTTCAAGGAACGGATTCTTTTTTATTGGTCGCGTTAATGTTTTACCTCTGTGAAATTCCTCACTTTGAAAACCTAATCAATTAAATTCTGCAATTTTCTTGCCAATAAAAAACGGTTTGCAGTACTATTTACAGCGACTTAAAACTTATTTCATTTGAAAGTTGTAGGTCAATTAATGACATTAAAGATGTGATTGTGTAACCTTTAAATAAACATGCCTCCTAACCTTTTTTCAGTTGTAAGATCAAGCGTAATGATTCCTTGTTTCAAATTGCATCATGCACTCAATACCAGGAAAGAATAACTGATAACATGTGATTTTACACTGATATCTAGACCTGAACAAAGCACTTTCACTTCCCAAGTCGATTAAGTCAGGACACTCAATAGAAATCCACACGATGGATATAAAGTACAGAAAACGTGGGGAGGAAGAGGGGTTGGTGGAATACAGGAAGGAGAATCGGGGGGCCGGAACAAAAACGACAGTGGGGATCATGGGGTTTAAGTACTAATCCCCCCAAAAAGCTAACGTTCTGTTGCCCTTTTTCGAACTGAGAGAAGTAGGAGTGAATAAAAAATCATCGCGGGAGGAAAGTGGTATTTTTTTATCATTTTTCATTACGTCCTGGTGGCAACGAGGCATAAAGGGAGGAGAAGAGGGGAAGGGAGAAGTAATATTTGTCGCCCCCCGTCGTGTTATTGCGGTTACTGGCGACTCCCCGTGGTCAAAATTCGAAGCTTTTTTTCAGACGATCTCAGCAAGTGCAGACGATTTTCATTGTGTGGGAGGGGTTGAGGGGGTGGCTTTGAGGACTGCAGACGATTGAACTCCGGAAAGGAAAAATAATCAATACCAGGAATGTGTTCGCCGGTACTTTTTTTCCCCTCCTTCACTGAGAGTCGAAATTAACCGTCGTGTCTAGTGAAAAAGAAAGTTAAGTTGGCAAAGCAGTAGAAAGGAGATATATTGCTGATCAAAGATGAAATGTGGCTGTTTTGACAAAAAAAGACATTTGTCTTTAGCACTCCGAGCGGCACAAACGTCTTTTTCCGTTTTTCATGTTCAGTTCAAAGGCAGTTAGTTTGTAGTTACATGTATATTTTCTAAAACAACCATGGATAAAGTGTTCTTAAGATTTCAAAGATTTAATTAAATACAAAAAAGTTCGATTCATTTCCTTTAAAAGCTAAGTCTTCTAACCTGATATCTAAAATTTCAAAATAATTGGGCGCTCAGAAGGTTGTTAGGTGCAAGGAGAGTATTGTACTAACGTTACCTTGATATGATTATACAATTTGGCTACATACTACTTAGGAAAAAGAGTGATTTATTATGCGTTGTTAGTTATACAGGGAAACATGGGAGTACTTATGGTTATAAGATTAATGAAACGCACAAAATTTTTCATTATCACAAATGCTTGATGTGCTGCTCTTGGTTATTCTGAAATTATCCCATCGGTAAATTACAACTTGTCATATGTTTGAGGGAATTTTCACGTGATTAACCCTCTCACATGGAGCGAGGCGGCCCGGGGCGGTCTAGAAATTTCCCCTTAACAGCGACGAAGGCCGGTCTGAGGAGGTTGGTTTCTTTTGAGGGGAGGTGAGGCTCTGAGTTCACTTGGGAGATAATCGCGGTAGGGGGTCCAATTATCCTTTTCCACCACAGCACATTTCCGTGCGCCTTAAGGGAAGGTTACAGCAGGGGTGGTGGAGTAAATGACCACACAGTTTGGGAGAGCCCAATTCATGTTGTATCCTCCTAAAAAGTACCGGTTTTAAAGGGCATAGAAGAAAAAAGTCGCCTCAGGATTAAAGAGTTAAACGAAGTGCAGTGCAAATAATAACTCTTTTCAGAGCACTTATCAAGTATTCTTGATAGAAATTTCATTGCATTTGCAAAGCAAAATGAGTTTCATGAAGCTACAATTAGTATTTTGAGTTTTCATCTATATTATCCGTCTTCATTGGCAAGAGAGCCCTGAAAGAATGAAGAAAACCAGAGAAAATATTTTACTCAGAGATGGACTCGATACTTTCGGCTATCTAGCCATAAACTTAGGGTGCAATTCTACAAATTAGCCAATCAAATGGAACTATTTCGCCTATTTTTCAGTTATGAAATTGCCCAACTAATTTATACCCACCTTGTATTTATTTTTATAACATTTGAATCATTCCTTGTTTTAAAATAAATTTTATTATAACTCTCATGTGTAGAGGCCTAGAAAATTCTTTTTAGGCCATTGGTGGCGAACCTATGACCCGCGGGTCAAACGCTGACCCAAGAAGGCTTTTAAATAACCCACACGTTGAATTTTATAGACTTATTGATATATATAAAAAGCAAGAGATTGAAGCAACGCGATACCTTGGCTTGGTTTGTCAACGTGCCAAAGAGGGGGAAATCCAGACTTTCTGTCTACGTCTACCAATTAGTATACACATGGAGATACTGTTTTGATTCTTTTATTAATATAATCTTTCAGCATTTTTGTTTGCTTTTCTTTTCTGAGGAAACACTGTATTCTCTTTTTTCATTCTATGCTGATTAATCGACAGACATGTAGCTCCATTAATATTAAATAGAAGTTATGTGGTTTACTTTCTTTCGTACTTAATTTTGGAAAAAATGTATAAATATATATTTTTTATATTTAACATTTTTTTTCTTAACCGTTCTTATACTGAAAGGCTTCTTTCACTAAAGATTTACATTCATCAATTCAGCATTTTCTTAATGTTATATCTGGTAATTCATTTTTTTCTGTTAGAGCAATTTAGTATTATTTTACTCGCAAAAAACTAAAAACGAAAATTAGTGTCAGTCGATTCATCCGTTCTGTTTCTCATGCTTTTTTAATTTCTTAAGTACTCTGGCGATCTGCATCAGATTTTCTTCAAGAACTTTCGTTTGTAAATTTGTGACAATGAGATCTGAGATATTGTTGGCAAGCGAAAAACACGTCTTATACGGGAACAAATTTTCTAGTTTTTTATAATATAAAAGAGAGAAAAGACAATTAAAAATATTTAAAGATTAAACTATAAATATCAAATGCCGATTTTATAAAAAAATATTTCAATGTGGAAGTAGACAAACTGATTTTCTATTGTATCATCGCATCTGTGTATGACTTATGACAGTCAGTCATAAATTCGGAGCGCATATTCGCTGCATCAGTGTTTCCAATAGGTGGTTCCCTTTTCACCACCCCTTTCCCAGTGACTCCTCTTTTTCGAGACCCACGAGATAGTATTCAAAAAATAATGAAAAAGATTTTACCCATTTATAAAGAAGGTTCGCTATCACTATTCTAGACTATATCTTCATTCACTAAGATACTGATATCCTTGATATACTTCCTTAACGACTGATGTTCCTCGATTTGCATATAATCTTATTACGAATTTGATATATTCATAAAGAAGGTTCGCTATCACTGTTCTAGACTATATCTTCAATCACTAAGATACTGATGTCCTTGATATACTTGCTTAATGACTGATGTTCCTCGATTTGCATATAATCTTATTACGAATCTGATATATTCATAAAGAAGGTTCACTATCATTGCTCTAGACTATATCTTCATTCACTAAGATACTGATGTCCTTGATATACTTTCTTAATGACTGATGTTCCTCGATTTGCATA